>VSDK01021234.1:162701-205716 GCA_009767595.1 Symbiodinium kawagutii
ATGTCAGAAAGAATGTCAGAGAGAATGTCAGAAGATATGTCAGAAAGAATGTCAAAGCATATGCCAGAAAGAAAGCCAGAGAGAATGTCAGAAGATATGTCAGAAAGAATGTCAGAAGAGATGTCAGAAAGAATGTCAGAAAGAATGTCAGAGATAATGTCAGAAGATATGTCAGAAAGAATGTCAAAAGATATGCCAGAAAGAATGTCAGAGAGATTGGCAGAAGATATGTCAGAAAGGATGTCAGAAGAGATGACAGAAAGAATGTCAGAAGAGATGTCAGAGAGAATGTCAGAAGATATGTCAGAAGACATGCCAGAAAGAATGTCAAAATATATGCCAGAAAGAATGCCAAAGAAAATGGCAAAAGATATGTCAGAAAGAATGTCAGAAGAGATGTCAGGAAGAATGTCAAAAGATATGCCAGAAAGAATGTCAGAGAGAATGTCAGAAGAGATGTCAGAAAGAATGTCAGAAGAGATGTCAGGAAGAATGTCAAAAGATATGCCAGAAAGAATGTCAGAGAGAATGTCAGAAGAGATGTCAGAAAGAATGTCAGAAGAGATGTCAGGAAGAATGTCAAAAGATATGCCAGAAAGAATGTCAGAGAGAATGTCAGAAGAGATGTCAGAAAGAATGTCAGAAGAGATGTCAGGAAGAATGTCAAAAGATATGCCAGAAAGAATGTCCGACTAGAAAGTTGTCAGAAAGAACGTCAGAAGATGTGCCAGAAAGGATGTCAGAAAGAATGTCAAAAGGTATGCCAGAGAGAATGTCAGAAGATTTGTCAGAATGTCAGAAGATATGTCGGAGAGAATGTCAGACAAAAGTGGAGTCAACAAGCGGTGTTGACATGACATGGTGGGGATCACTCGAAGTAAAGTAATTCTAATGTGCAACGAGCACTTTTGGATTTGGAGATATTTGGTGGTTAAAAAGTCACCCTAGACATTAATCCAAATATCTCCAAATCAAAAAATGCTGGTAATCGAAATTTCACCCCTCAGGGGTGACAATGGAAAGCGTGGTCAGCCGTGGTCATCCATTCATGCTTGCGACAAGGACCAAGCCCGCCGTGAATCTTGCCAGCTGCGCTGCTCGAGACACGAGTACTTCTGCAAGGTGCGTAGCCATAGCTGTTACCATTTGGCAAGGACAAAGCTTGTATTGCCAAATGCAAACTGTTGGTAAATGACTTGGCAAATGTATAACTTGCACAACTGTTGGCAAACTATGCTTGGCACAACTTACGTCAAACTGTTGGATATTGAGAGGTAACATATCGATACATATTGAGTCTCTTGGAAAAAGCATGAGCAGTTGGAGCAGTTGTACGAGTTGTCCACACCTCTATGATCCAAAGCCACTTCCCAATGGAAGAGTCGGCTCTTTGAATTGACCGCTAGGCCGGAGGAGCAGAATGTGCGACTGCCCAGGGTCTGTCTCTTTTTGAACCAATTCATCGCTTGCTATCCAAGCACACCATGCGGAAATGTTGCGGTGAGTGACTATTTTCGACATCTTGAGATTTAGATTCCGGTTTTGGCTTGTTTGTTTGTTTCTTTGTTTGTTTGTTTCGCTGACTGTAAACCAAAACTGTCGATGTAAGGATGGTTGCAACGGTGTACCCACAGCAACCGTTCCCCCTGCACAAATCATCACTGTGGAACGCTTCTGGTTTACCCGATTTCAAGCCGCGACCATCTGATCATCTATGATTGCTTAGTTGTGGTCATTGGATGGCCACTAAGCACCAAGCCTCAGCAATGAATCGAGATGATTAGGTGCATACTTCACCATGTTGCCATCTTAACGTGATTTTTCTTTACTGTCGTAAGGAATTACATCGAAGATGAATCATTCTTAGCCGCAGCAATGGTCCCTCTTTCCAACTGGCTGCGCTATCTTGATGATATGCTGGAGCTTACATGCTAACCAACTGACCAAACAACCGAGCCACGCAAGAGACTGTGGACATAATCAAGCCAAAAAATATACAGTGTTTACTCTCCAAAATTATTCCAGGGTGGGGACCCCCCCACCCTCTAAGTCTCGGGATACACATGTACATGCCCACTGGGAGATCATGTTGGTAACCCCTGGATGACAATCACCAGCTCTGGTCAAGCAACTGACGGCCTCTCCACTTTGGCTTCAGGCCTGGAGCAATGTGTCGCTGCTTGCGTTTGTGAGACAGTTTGCTCGGGCTTGATTGAGGCAGGGTATGGCAGGGTCAGGATAAAGAACAAGTCGTGTCAGCAGTTTCACTGATGCTCTTAGTTGATGATTACCGGTAGGGAATTTTACTTTTTCGTTCGCAACAGTTCGTTGATGGTTCGTTGACAACGTTAATTCATAGATGGTTGATGGCAAATGAGCTCAGCCGCGTCTGATGTCTTTTTTGTGCAGATTTATGATCGCCAATGATGATTAAATTCACGATGAATGAGTGTTTCTAAATCTGATAGCTGACGACAGTTGATTACTGATGATTCATCATGTTTCATGCTAGTTAGTGAGAAACCACATCAGCAACGCTGTAGAGATGTTGCTTTACATGACATTTCTCCATCATATTGATGTATCATGACCAAGAGTCATTCTGGTCTATCATCCAAAGTCTTGCCTAAGGTGGGATGTCCCAAAATCAGAGCCCCCAGTTCAACTCGCAGAAATCCCAATCTTTGCCAAGTGTTCTGACTCCTGACCGTCCCTTTTGCATGGCTAAGTTCTCAAGTTTTCCTTCTGTTTTCTGGATTTTCTTGCGAAATGGTGGTTTTCTGTGCAGGATGCAGCTTTGTGCACGGAGCAGGGTGGAAAATGGGTGAATTTGCCCGAAAACTTCGACAACCTGTTGGTGGCCCCATCCTCAAGATCAGTGGAGCATCAGTCAGAAAATTTGCACCTGGGAGTTGTGAGATGCGGGGTGAAGCACCACCACTGCCTATGGGATGAGTTACTGCGTTTCAGCAATGTATCCAGTGATGTGCGCCATCCAAGTCCCTCGTGGTCCTGAGGGCACGATTGCTCTATTCGAGATCAGCACCACTGAAGGTCCACAGGGTAGACTGCTGGAATTTGATGGTGGCAATTTACTCCAATTGCTGGTGAAAGACCCGGATTCTTAGTAATGGATGATTGTGAGTGACAATGGTCGTTGATGGTTGATCATTGACAATGGTTGAGAATGGTTTGCGATGTACCTTCCGGCAGAGCCAAGGCTGGAATTTGGCAATGATGGATTTTCTGTCATGGATGGGTGTATTGTGGTTCTCATGGTCAATAGCCATTGTGGCTAAAGCTTGCGTTCATTTGTGCCCGGGTTCACTAGAGTCTCTTGTGCATCAAGATGGCACGACAGCAGATTGTTGGAAATGCTGCGGCAGACATTGCCTTGGAAATGTTCAAGGGAGATGAGAAGATGCAATGCAACCTGCTCTCATTGCAGAAGGAGAAGGCAGGGCAGGCCATGGTCTTGGACTTCTTCGCTCCTTGGTGCGGGGCTTGTCCAAAAGCTGCTCAGCACCTAGACCACCTGGCAGAGACCTACTCCGAGCGCTGTCAGTTTGTCCTGATTTCGGTGAATCCTGATGTGGATGCAGCCGTCAACTTCGCGAAGCAGCACGGCATCACCCGGTGTGTTGTTGCAGCTGTGGTAGATGAGAACGCACCAGCCAACTACTTAGTCTCCGGGCTTCCTCATCAGACACTCATTGCTCCAGATGCTACCATCGCTCGGAACTATGAGATCAACCTGCCAGGTGACTTGGACGAAGCGCTTGCATCCAACAGCTCCTTAGCACCTACCTTAGCACCTGTGCCAAAGAAGAGCCCCATTTCGGACAAATACAAGGACCTCGAAAAGCTTGACCCTATGTTGAAGGAAAACCCTCGTCGTTTCGTGATGTTTCCCCTCCAGTATCCAGAGGTGTGGGAGATGTACAAGAAGCATGAGGCATCTTTCTGGACTGCTGAGGAGATCGACCTTGCACAGGACAACAAGGACTGGGCCAGTCTCAACGAGAACGAGCAGCATTTTGTGAAGCACGTGTTGGCATTCTTCGCGGCTAGTGACGGCATCGTTTTGGAGAACCTGGCGCAGCAGTTCTCGTCTGAAGTGCAGATTCCTGAGGCTCGGGCCTTTTATGGCTTCCAAATTGCCATGGAAAACATCCACTCAGAGACCTATTCTCTGCTGATCGAGCAGTACATCAAGGACCCAAAGGAGAAGGATGACCTTTTTGATGCCATCCACACAATGCCAGCTGTCCGGGAGAAAGCCAACTGGGCTATTCAGTGGATGAATCGTGAAAGCAGCTTTGCTGAGCGTCTTGTGGCATTTGCTGCAGTTGAGGGCATCCTGTTCAGTGGATCTTTCTGTGCCATTTTCTGGCTGAAGAAGAGAGGTCTTATGCCAGGTCTGACCTTTTCCAACGAGCTCATTTCTCGCGATGAAGGTCTCCATGCTGACTTTGCTTGCTTGCTCTATGGAATGCTCCAGAACAAGCTGCCAGAAGAGGTTGTCCATGACATCATCCGTGGCGCAGTGGAGGTGGAACGCAAGTTTATTTGTGGAGCTCTCTCTTGTGACCTTATCGGCATGAACAAAGACTTGATGACTCAGTACATCGAGTTTGTTGCTGATCGTTTGTTGACTGCCTTGGGCCACAGCAAGATTTTTGGCTCTGGGAATCCTTTTGACTGGATGGAGCTGATTTCCTTGCAGGGCAAGACCAACTTTTTCGAGAAGCGAGTGGGGGAGTACCAGAAGGCTGGGGTCATGGCTGGTACCGCAGAGCCATTGTCCGCTTTTGCGCTGGACGCAGATTTCTGAGGGGTCTGCAATGACAAACAGCGTTGCGGCGATGGCGGGGTCCAATCGAAAAGATTGGAGACTTGGACAGACTTAGGACATCTTAGGACTCAGGGTGTCACAACTCAGCCAAGCGGCAAGGCTCATGGGAATTTCATCACCGGCACTGCGGATGCCTGTGCATAAGCAGACTCGTCGGTGCAAAATGACGCAGCCAAATGAGACCGTCCATTGCGGGCACAGAGACGTTGAAAGCATTCGAAAGCGATTTTTTTCTCTGGGAAAGCACCATTTTTTTTGATGGCGTATCATTCATTGATACCTAGAAGATATCCAAGAATCATGTATCATCCAGCCATGTCACGTGATGATTCCTAGTGATAACAACACATCATGATAATAACACATTAATTGCATGTATCTCAAGTATGATGCAAATGTGACAATTTTTTTTGAGAAGTGGAGCTGACCCAACTCCCGGCGTCCAGGATGGGTTGACGTGATGCTTTCAGCGGTGGACAGCAGAGGGCCATATCTCCAACCTCAGCGAGATGCCAACGAGTTTATTGGCCTTCACCTCAGCCCTCTAAGCAGTTGTAAGTAATGTACCAGTTTTTCAATCGTGATGAGACTGTTGGGTCAAGCTGAGTCAAGCAGGTCATTCGGAAGCTGTCTGGCGATGTTTGTTTCGAAGGAAGGGTGATGGTTCGTCAGGGTGGGGAGCGCTGCGTGAGGCTCTATGCTCTTTGTGGCCTTCATGTTGATAGGCGCCGCCTTGCGACGCCCTTCAAACCCACCTTCGCCAAGGGGTCCAGTGATTTTTTCTTCAGATCCAGTGGTCCAGTATGGTCCAGTAATTCGGTGTGATTCCTCACTTGGTGATTTTGATTCTGACGTCCATCTCTGATGATTGGATGGTGTGATATCAGGTCACATCTCTTCCTTTCGGCAGTTCCTAACCATTGCTTGGTCAACAAGTTCTCCTCCGTGCCCTTGTCCTTCCTGTTGAAACATGCAGCATGGCAGGCAGCTTCTTTGTGCTGAACCTCTGTGTGGGTTGGAGCCCTAGCGACACATGACCTGAACTCCAGATGCAGTGCTTCGCAGTGCTTCGCAGTGCTTCGCAGTGCTTCGCAGTGCTTCGTTGCCAGGTGTGATCATCGACAACTACAACAAGCAGAAGAAGGAAGGCGAAATACACTTCGCATGGGACTTACTTGCACTTAGGGGTTTCTCAAGCCATGGGGAAGCCCAAAGCTATGTGTGGTTTACGACAATTTTTAAGATTGGATGATTTGGGGGTACCCCGTATTTTGAGAAACCACCAAAGAAACAATGAAAGTGATGGATACCAGCTATTGGCCGACATGGAAACACATTTTTGGATTGGTAGATTTTCTATGAATTCGATGGTTTTCAAGGGTGAGTAAAAGTGTGAAAACACCGACTGATGTTTGATGAATGTTATTGGATGTCTAGTTCTTGTGATTGATAAGTGTTATTGGATGGTTAGCAAAAACCCATAGATCCCCGGCCTGTTGGATGGAGAACTGATTGCCGACCTGGCTCGACCGAGGTTTTGGTCACTGATGTGCAAGCTGCATGGATGACCCAGATGAAGGCGGCCTGTGCCCGGTTCGGCCTTCGTTGGCCGAGTTGGTAGCGAAACTTCAGCTCAGATAGCTTGATTCATCATTCAGGGGTTTCTCAAGCCATAGGGAACCCGTAAAAATGGTTGGTGTATTACTACAGATGACTAACATGGGATGATTTGCGGGTATCCCTATGACTTGAGAAACCACCATGTTGGTCAACTGTGGTAAGCTACTCTGGTGAAAAGATAGCATCATTCAAAGGTTGAGACTTGAATCTCATTTCATGTGAAAGCAGTTGCATAGTTGGATGTCATGACTATGTTGGTCCCACCCTGGCTACGGATCACTCTATCTTCTCGATTCGTCAACTTGGGCGCTATGAAACTCCGAAACGCCCTGGAGGCCATTTACCTGCGAAGAACCTTCTTCAGTCAGGTCAATGTGGACAGGTTCGCAACGAGTGGTCACTGTCGATGGGTTCCCCTGTGGTGAAGAATTCTTCGTTGGCACCTGCCATGGAAGGTGAGTATCTCAACATTGGTATCACCATGGAAACTCGTGTCCGATGGCAACAAAATTGTTCCTATATTTCAGCTTTACACGAGCGGAATCTCAACTGATTAACGCATCCTTCACCATACACCACCAACGTTCACGGCTGAAAAGTGCACAGCTACACCAAAGGGGGGTGTCCAGGATGTTGCAGAATGATCTGCCGTCCTTTTCTAAATATCCTGGTACAACTTCCAAATTTCTTACCATGCTAATTATCGATACGAATCTCCTGGTAGTTGTGTACAGCACAAAATCATACAAAATGGACATGGTAATTACGAATGAATGCAATCAATAGTCCTGAGACATCTACAAAGCTACCATGGAGATCCATAAATCTGGCGGTTCAGTGGTTGCATGGTAACCATCCCACGCTGATCCTGTGGATCGTTGCAGGTTGGGCCCTTCAAGGCAACACAGATTCAGGCAGGTCGCTGGTGGAGGGTCAGTGGTTTATTCAAGAAGTGAATGACGCTTGATGACCGGATGCGGTTTACTGATGGTAGATGATAGTGACTACTGGCGATAGATGGTTCATGATGCCTGATGTTGTAGCGTCGCTTTCACAGCTGCATGACGGTGCTTAATGATGGTTGATGCTGTTGCAGTGTTGCACTATGGTCAGCTGCTATCCAGCTGTTTTGCAGGATCATTACATCCTCGGCGTTCGAGAACCTCATCATGGCCTGCATTGTGATACAGTTGTGTCTTCTGCTGTTGGTGTGAAGCTCAGACACGGCTTCGATGTGTGTGATGTGCTGCGACTTTTCCAACGGTTTGTCCTTGCAGACTTTTCATGTTGTGAGTGGGGTGCATCTGAAGAGATGAGGAAGGGTAAAAACCATGATGTCACCCTTCTCTCTCTCAATATTCTGGCTTGAAAGAAGGGAATCAATAGATTTGTGGATGTATCTCTCGTAACGGTTCCCCTTCCATAGATACTCCATTCCCGGGTACTCCTCCATTGCCCTGCTGCATCTGTGACTTTCTAATTAGCAACGGTTACCTGTCCATTCTCTGTTGACAGTACTGCCGGTGCTCGAAGTACCCATATTTTTGTTTGGTACATTGAAAAGTCGATCACCAAAACTTCTCCTGCTACTCTTCCGTTCTAAGTGTACAATCAAATTGATGTATTGATGCAATCCTTGTGTCTTGGTTGTATCCATATTCTTGTTGATTACATCTCCATCCCTGCTATATCCACACCATCGTTGGCTACATCCTTCGCGTTGTTTGTGGTTGCTTGAATTGGTATGGATTGGTTGCATGGCATGGCTGCTTGGGTCTGTTGTGGCCTTGCTTAGTTGGTTGCTCGGTTGGGAGTCTGGGCTCCCTCCTTGGTTCGTGGATGCCCCCTGCACTGGCGAGAAATCTCTGCAGGTATGGCAGCCTCGGGACTTGGGAGGAAACTTTGAGATGTTCTTGAGTCCCATGGCCGAAAGAGTCATCAGGGGTGTGGTCACTGGTAGTGATGGGCAGTGATGGTACATGATAGTGGGTGATGATGGATCAATTGTGGTTGAGACTGGTGATTGATGACCAGGTTGATGACCATCAAGAAGCACAATGATCCACTGGTGATAGTCAATCATGGTCAATGATCGTTTTATGACTATAGACTATAGACTATAGTTCATAATGGGAAGTGGTTGGACGGGGACCGTGGACATGATCAATGACGGAGGATTATGGAGGTAAGATGTTGTGGCTTTAAAATGTTGCTCACTCTTAAAAGATGGTTAGTGATGGTGAATACTTATGGTCAGTGATAATTGAGACTAACAATCCCCGGGGGCTGCCATCAAATGCAATGATTGGCTCTTTACCCTGTAACTTGATCGGATATCTTGACATTGCCGATAGATAACACTGTACCATGGCCATCTATTTGATTCTCTCTAGTGCTTGGAGAAAGCAAGTTGTGATCAAATCCTCCCTGAACGAGAGAACAATGGACAGACTCCAACGCTTGCAGTCCCGCTTCTGAGAGCAGCATTTTTTCTCATTCTCAGAGGCCCTATGCACAATCTTTTCTTCCCTATGCACAATTTGGATTGAGATAGGGTCAATAAACCATCATAAACAATCCTTTTCATTTCTTTTCTCTATTTGCGAATCACAAATCACCATGTTTTGGATGATGTTGACGAGCTGAGATTCTTGCAACGTTTTCTTCATCGTGGTCTTCCATATCGAGTGCTTTGTGAAGCTGAGTGCAACTGGCTCAGAGTGGCCTTCGAGATTTCTTGAAAGGAAGAAAACCCATGGGTTGCTGTGATGGGCCTATCCCCAGGTACCCGAAAACATATGAATTTCAGATACGAACACCATCGACACCCGCCATTTCTTGGTACAGGACGTATGCATAAAACTAAACTCTGAAGAGACCACAAGTGCTTTCACCGTGCTTTGTTGGGCAGGTCTCATGTAAGCAATGACTTGTGACAGAGCAAGATCCCTCCTTTGGGAAACCATCTCCCCAGAAGCTGCTTGGGGCAGTGGCACCATCTTGTCATCCACTTGTCCCTTGGGAGCTATTGGGAGCTATTGGAAGCCGCGCGGAGGCATTGTACTGCAACTACTTCCGCGAGTATTGGAACGTCTTCGACTTCATTTGCGCCAGTTGCCTCAGTCAAAGATGGTGAGGCAGTGTGCCCATCACACAAGCAGGACGATGCTTCCACGCACCTGTCTGGTGTATACAAGCTCCTGGAAACCAATTGAAACCATGAACATGCATCGATCAACTTCGAGAAAGCCATTTCCCATTTCTGAAAGGGGCCCTTGATCAGGGTTCTGCCGATCATTGATGGCACCCAACTCCCAGTCCATGGCACTGAGGTCATCACCAGTGACATCGTGTCCATTCTGGAAGCGTCCATAGCTGGAGATTCCTCAGTTGGAGCCCCGGACTATCCACAGCTTGGGGTTTCAAGGCATCAAAGGAAGTCTGGCATCTGTTTGTTCGCATGCTGATGAATCTCACTATGCTTATAGGGGGGTACTCAAGCCAAAGCCAAAAATGGTAAATAAACTGGCCGATGACTGGTGGTAGCCCAAGGTGACTTGAGGAACCACCATAGAATGACCATCTCCTCATGATGGTAAGGGTGATGGTCTATGAGGTGATCAGTTGCCTCCTAAGTCATACCCTGACACTGCCGGTGAGGTCAATCTGAGTTCCTTGGTCAATGCACTGCGTCCGATGCCAAGGACGATCATGAGCGGACTAGGAGCTTGGTGAAAGAATGAAATCCTCAATTGATTGATTCGTTATTCCATTTTGATTGGCACATCTCAGTGGATGAGACCTGTTGATGTATCAACTGTTGATGAGAACTGTTTTCACTCTCAACATTCAGCATCCAGCAAGAAATCACCATAGATGGCGGGTCAGGCATCATCAACCAACACAAAAAAAAGCTATACCAACCATCATCAACCAACAAGGAGTCCAACCGATCGCCATAGATGGTTGGATTTTTTCGCCTCATCAACCAGCAAGAAATCCCAAGTTGCTGAGGCATCTTTCGCATCGCTCGGCTCTTCCGAGTGGTGCGAGTTCTGAAAGGCCGGGGTCGCTGCTTGCGGAGGAGTTGGAGAGCCTGGCGAGCCATGGATAACTCAGACATGGACGGATTCATAGTGGCAAATCCATGGTGAACTATCGGAGATTATCAGCACTGGTGGTTCACAAGTGTGGGATTCATGATTTTTTCGTCGCATATTGCTGATCAGTAGGAGATTGCCATCCAGTTCTTCAACCGTTTGATGAAAAAACATGGACTTCGTAAATATGCACGGGAAAAAACATCGCTTCCAAAAAGCAGATTGCCATGGCAGCCAAATCGTAGTGGCCCAGCCAAGAGGGGAAGATGTGATCAGCTTTGCAGCAGAATCAACCTGTCATAGGTGAGTACACATGGGCTACACACATTTCATTGCACATGTGCGATACTGTGATCATATAGATTTGGTAGATCAACTACCTGGATCAAAGTCGATACTCCAACCTTCTATACATGAAACATCGAGGTGCATCGAGAACCACGATTGACTAAGAAAGACATTTGGCAGTGTCTAACCAGAGCTGTTTGTTTTATGTTGTTATCTATAGGAAGTGATACTACTTGGTCAAACAGTATTACTTGAGGGGAAACATCAAGCATTACTAGCCATCACGGACCAAAGCCAACCATCATTTAACCATCATGGTCGCGTTCCCTGCCAATAAGCATTTCATAAAATAGTCCATCATCATGAGCCACGAACCATCCTTTGCCATCGTAAACCAACATGAAACGTCATCAACCATTTCAAATCACCCTCAACCACCAACCCTTGTTAACCGACCATCCTTAGCAATCATGAACCATCAACCACTCTTAGCCACCATTGACCCCCAAGCAAAACCAAGCAGTTTTCAAGTGGCTCGACGCGTGAGGCCTCAACAAACTGCTTCTGGCCTTTGCCCGGTTCCAAGATCGTGGTGAAACGTTGGAACCGATGGATGTAAGAACCACAGGGGATATGGCTCGCTGGGTCACAATGAATGGTTAACGAATGGGAAAGCACTGGCTGATTAACAATTCATGGCTGATTATTCGCCGCTGTTTCTCAGCCAATTGCTGATTGACCATTCGTTTTTGACCCGATTGACCATGACTAACCAATGTTAAGAACAATAGATCAGCTAGCAGCTAGCTAGCAGTGACCAACAGTGCTTGGGAATGGTAGCGGGATATTTGACGAGCAGGCTCCCTTCAAAAAGCCATGGATTGCAGCCAGATCCCCACAGCTGGAGGGACTTTTTCGCGAGGAGTCAGGGGTACCGGATAGCTTGATGGATGTCATAACTGTTTGGTGTGTCAAAAACCGAGGCTTTGTCGGTGCCGAAGCTCTTCAACGTCGGTTTGGAAGGGAGCCCCAGGGCAGCGCGTTGGCAGGTTCCCAAGGTTGCACCCGGTGGGTCCCATGGTGAAGATAGGCCCTGGCTGATGCCGTGGGGCGTTGCTCGTTGCGTTGAGGTCATGCTGTTGCTGCTGTACCTCTACGCAGTTCTCGGAGTCAGTCTCTTTGCCAAGGCAGAACTCAGGTCGTGTCAGAATGGTAACTTTCTACTTCATAGGTCTTGAAAAGCTACCTGATATACTACCAGTTATAGAATTATAGAACTATAGAACTTATTAGAACTATAGAATTCTAGAATTGATTAATGCTTTGGTGGAGCACAATAGCTTCAGTGTAGTTTTTGCCGTGTTTTTTTTTGACAGTGCTTCAGACAGCAGACGGCTGTTGAAGACCTTGTGGTGCAGGTTGCGTACACTGGAGTTGGTCTTTACGGTGCCGCACCCAGGATTTCTCCTTTCTTCATGGGGATCCTTAGACCCAAATCTGAAGACATCATCACTTTCTGAAAGGAGAACAGAATATGTGAGTGGGTGAGAATTCTTTCATGGACCCAATGAGTCGCTGTGAAGGAACTGAATCGTTGTCGTAAGCTGCCGCACTGGATTAAGGCCCGCAAGCCAATTTCAGAACCTTTTTCCAGGCAAGGAAACTGGGCAGCTAGATGTGGCAATTTCAGCATCTATGTCATGATATGTGATGTTTGCCTACAGTCAATGACATTCAATAAAGAAGCATCATGGTTGGATGGTACAGACCTGACAAAAAAACACGCTCGAACGATGGCCTTTTGTGAGTGCTCAAAGACACGAAATCCCAGACCCCGTTCTCGCTCCAGGCCTTCTCACTCTTGATCAGATCAATGACTGGAGAAGGCTTC
Source organism: Symbiodinium kawagutii (assembly GCA_009767595.1). Classification (NCBI taxonomy): domain Eukaryota; class Dinophyceae; order Suessiales; family Symbiodiniaceae; genus Symbiodinium; species Symbiodinium kawagutii. The sequence goes on from VSDK01021234.1 coordinate 175,456, forward strand.
GACACCTGGACTGTCTATGCGTGTCTATGGCAAGCCAATAGCTGGTATCTCTTTTCCACTGGGATGGTGGGTACTCATCGTTTAGATTGTCCAGTCCCGAATCTGAGAAAGGCAGAACCCACAACTCAAACCGAACATCGGCGAAGTTTTGCCCCTTTGTCATGACCGGCTTCGTCAGGTTGGAACTTCATCATGCACGATTTGAGCATGTCGAAGTGGTACTACGAAAGCTCGGGCCTCAAGAAGTTTCACCGACCGAATCAGCGAAAGGAATCCTCCTAGTGGACAAGGGGTGCACCAGCTACTCGCAACTCTCAGTTGTGTAATTAAGGTCTAACTGAGTCTAACTGTTCCAGTTGAGTTTCCATCAATTGCGTGACTGTTGGGAAGTGGTGCCCGGTTGCAAGCAGGAGATCAGAGCCTCCGAGGCATTCTTGAGACGACATGTGGAGCAAGTTTCTCAGGGCACCAAATCTGCGGAACGCTGCTGACATTTTAAGGTTGGGCCGCTTCAAAATGTCTTCAAGAATGATCTCCATCTAAATCTCCAAGGTACCAAGTCAATCAACAATCAATCAACTTACAATGCTTGAAATATCTTGAACTATGTTTCACGAATTGAAATCTGGAAGGTACCTAGCCAATCAAAAACCTACTGAAACTGCTTGAAAGATGTTGAATTGGTGTATGTTTATCGTTTCAAAGCTCTGAGGAGATGAACTTGGAGGCTTTGGACTTTACCACTTTGGATCTCAACCAGGATGGCTTGGTTGGTGCCTCAGTGAACACAGTGCATTAGCTTGGTGAGGTCTCAATGACCACCCGAGTATCCTTGGGCAATGGGTAGACCATGGCATATCACGGGTAGATCATGGGTAGATCGTTTGTACACTTCACGTTCTTTCTCTTCATGGGTATAGTTCACGGGTCCAGTTCATCTCAACGATTTGAGCCATTGCGCTTCTGAGTACTCTCAGTAGCTTTAACTGGACTGGTGATTTGCGTTGCCTTCGACAGCCTTAGGTGGACAATCCAACAGAGTGCGGGACGGGATTCTCCTTCATCTACTTCATCTCGTGCGCTCGATTTGAGATTTGTGGCTTTTGGGTTGTTGCTGATGTTGGTCTTTTTCGCGTGTTTCAAATGACGAAGGATGTCCACTGGAGGCCCCCCCAAAAGCTCCAAGGCAAGCTGCCAGTCGCACCTCTCAGCTTCACAGCTGCTAGTGTTCCCCTCTCAGCTTTCGAGATTTCACAGTTCTTCACAGGTACACGATCCTGGTGACCTTCATCTTCCTCAACCTTTTCATTGCGGTGATTTTCGAAGGCTTTGAGGAAAGTCAGCTGCCTCAAATGGTGCTGACCATCATGACCTGCAGTATGTGCCGGTGATGGTTATGCCTTCATCAAATTACTGGTATCACCTATTGCTATGACGCGTACCTCGGGGTAGTTCATCCCCACGTTGATAGGGAACGTCCCTAATGAATGATACGAAGTGATACGAATCACTGGAATAGTGAGCTTCTTCTGGCAGCGAAGATGGGTCCTTGGATCAGTGGAAGGCGCTCCAAGTCTTTACCAAGCAGGGGAAGGTGCACCAGAAATTCTCCAGATCTCATCATTTTCGACCACTATTCATCATGATTCGCCAGCCACTATTAACGAGCATGAATCATCATAAATCATCATTAGCAGACCATGCTTAAGGATGCGTAGCATTCTTTAGCCATCATTCATCATGAGCTATCTTGGTTGATCACTACCCATAGCTAGTCATCAGTAGTCAAGATCAATCGCTATTGCAATCATTAACCATCCAAATGAACCATCACTAAGCAGAACTGACTTAGTCACTAACCATCACTAACCATCATTAATCATCATTACGTCAACCATCATCTATCCCTAAGCAGCTACTGGGCCCAATCCATCTCTGTGTTCTTAGGTCGTGGCAGCGAGCCTATGGAAGTTAGAGCCTTGGTTGTTCTCCGCGCGACAGGAGAAACACCTGGCAATTCTGGGTTTTGACATTCAGATGCTTGACACAAATGTGGAAAATGGTTACAGACTTTAATGGGAAACCAGCTGGCGAACTTCAGTTGGCCAACTTGGAGTATAACCCCAGTAATCAACTAGGGGTTTAGCTTCATCCAGGGTCGGCATTAGCATGGAACCACCCTTGGCAGATCCTGCAACAAACATCGAAAGCACTCGGTCCCGGCCAGGTCATCACCAAATGCTTGGAGAATTGGGAAAGGCCCACAGCTCAGAGATGCGCAAGCCAGGAAACATGGACAAACTTTTGGATGTTCAAGGTTCAAGTGCCTCAGGATGCCAAGCTTTCTGCAAGAATCTTTAGGAGATCTGATTTGAACCTGGCCTCGCTTGAGGTATGATCCCTTCAACACCATGTACATCCCGCTGAGCAAGGCTCTGGACTTCATTGATGCGACTAAGCTGCAGTCTGGATGGCTTCTTCCCCCCAGATTCTTCGCCTGGAGTGATGAAGTGCAATCTTTGTGTTCCCATCCCATTTCACCGGTTCCTGCTGGATCGTAGGATCAGCTAATCTTGCAGGATCAGCTAATGCTTGTTCAGGTGTTTGAAGCTCGTCTGAGTCGTTATTCAGGTGTATCACCAAGAGTTTGATACAGTTCCTAGAGAAATTGTCATAGCTATAGTTGAATGAGCTCTGAACGGTTCCTAGAGTCATAAGTCGAATGTACTTCGTCCATCCCATGTGCCGCTGTTGTGAATGTATTGATATGGGTTTGTCCATACATGATGGTACCGACGAACCATCCAAATTCATAGCCATGAATAGGGAAAACACCAGTTTTGGATTACCGGCAATTTTTGGACAAGTCATATTAGGTAACCTTTGTATTCCTTATTATTGTTGGTTGTTATCCCCTATTCTTCATGGCAAATATTGGCCCATGTCTCACTTCTGAACTGAGGAAACTGTTGAAGAGCTGATGCCCAAATCTCAGTCCCATTAGCTGACCATGCTAAGGCTTGCCTTGGGAGGTTCCGTGACTGGCTCCGCCGAAGGTTTAGCCACTCGCATTCGAGTTTTCCGTAGTCAGAATCGACCGTTGGCGTTTTGACTGCTGACCATGCTTATTGCCACTTCAACCACGGCTAACAGAGGTTCTGCCAGATGGGGCTTTGTTGGGGATCTACTCCTTGACTGTTTGCAAGATGATCAAATCAATGAAGCGATCAGATCCTCTTTTAGTGTTGTTCTGCAGTTCCCAATCCCACTTTGACAGTTTAAACAGGGCTTTTGACCCTGTTCCTCCTCCCAGGGACTTCCTTTCCCAGGAATGCGAAGCAACCACAGAAGGGTCAATGCCTACCGGAGCGGCTTGAGCAAAGCGTCGCTTTGGTTTACAGCTGTCCATTGAACACGTGAAGCTTCCGAAACAGTGGCGTTCCAAGTTGTGAGAGTCGATGAAACGACAAACACCAAAACGAGACACATCAGATTTCTCAGCATCCTTGGGAGACCGCCAACTGCACCGCTGAGTTTCCGACCCAAACAAGTTCTGCACGGGTTTTGTTGGCGAAATCCCTGGGTTGGTCGGATCTGCGAACCAGGAGCCCCGCTGGGATTCTCGCAGTACCATTGTGCTGACCTCAGCTCCAGGCTGATTTGGATGGCTATGAACCGTTCTTTGGGTGACATCAATCATCATGGGCCATCAATCACTACATATCAATGATGACTACACATCATGAACAAATTTTAACCATGTGCTTAAGCATTGATGTAGTTTGTTTGGCCATGCACTGGACACCTCTGAACCCTCATGCAGAGTCGGGTGCAGTTGAACTAAGCCAGGCTTTGGAACCCCAAGCTCTCCAGTCTGGCTGACATAAACGAAGCCATCACCAGCTATCACAGGCAAGCAGGGCAACCACACCAGGACAATGGGCAGATCATCCAGTCATATCCAGTCATGATCCAGTCATCAGCAGTTCAGGCCGTTCATTGGTTGAGCAGCAACTCCACCATTGGGGCCACCATCAGCCATGGCCAACTCCCACATCTCAAGACGAAAACCGCCTCTTGTAGCCATTAGCCGATCAGACTAGCTCTGAGAGTACATCGAGTACCATTCGGTGGGCACCAAGAAAGAACTTTTCCTGAAAATCATGAACCAACCACCAACCAACCACCAACCATCCTTTGAAGCATATCAATCTCGTCGGACATGGAGGCATTCTGAAGTGCCCTGAACCCTGAACCACACCGAGGACATGAACGCCTCTAACGCGATGTGGTCCATGTTCCCTGCTCAGACATCGTTGAAAGCTGCGATCCACCTGTTGGTGTTCCCTGCGTAGCGTAGCCCTTGAGTTGGTGGGGGCCGCTGGGTATAGGTGATGTGATCCTAATCTATCCAAAATATGAGCAGTAGCAAGTACATCGCAACATGTTTTTTTCAATTTTTCCTCTGAAGCTTGGCCAGTGCAGTTGGGCAAATACCGCGGAAATGGAAGAGACAAACACGAACTTGTTTGACATGTGGTGGTTTCTTCAGATAGGGGTACCCCCGAATCATCCCATAGTCATCATGTATAGCAATAGTAGGAATAGACCATCCATTTTCGGGGGACCCCATGGCTTGAGAAGCAACCTTGTATGAAGCAACACTTCCGCACCCAACGAGGCAATCTGCCACTTACACATGGAATTGCATGGCAATCTGCATCCAACTCCAACTCCCAGGTACAACCTGCAGTATGTGCGCACTTTGGGGCTGCTGGACTCAGAACCCTGCAGGGAATCAAGATGTGTGAAGCATGGGTAAATGATGATAGGTGGAAACTAGTGACTTGGTATCTGTTGGTATAGACGAAGGATCACTGATCATTTAATTTAGATGAATTAATGCTTAGCAGCAATGATTTATGGTTTGTTTCAGCATTATAAACTGTGGTTGATACTGAGTAAAACTAGGGGATGACATCCGCACTAGGAACAGTCTAGAATGCCCCACACACGCTGGGCCTTCTTTGAGCCAGGGCCATTTCGAAGGTTATACCTCCCCAGTATATCGCTGGGATGATGATGAGCATAGCTACAGCTATTGACCAAGATGCCTTACTTGGGACATGCTTGTTGTTACTGGATGTTCTGCCATCATCGCTGGTCACCTGGTGTCAAGCCCAAGCCACGTTGCTGCTCGCGGGTTAGATGATAGTTTTTTTGTCACTACAATTCCAAACATGTCTTCCAACTACGTCTTCGAACCAGCCAACCCTGTGGGTTTTGACTTCCACCCAGCATCCGACAAGATCAACTGCATGAGTTGCAACCCTTGGAGACATCAGTTCCGTTGGATTTCGATCACTGTGCTGATTTCACGCAGAGGTTGCGAGTGCGATCTGATGGCCAAGTACGTCTCGTGGACGTCCCAGTTGTCCTGTTCTGACTTGGAGAACCCAACGAAGATCAGCACATGTTTGCACGTCTTGACACGACAACCAACCCAAACATCAAGCACGCCCCCTCGAGCTGTTTGAGACACCTGGGAGTAAGATTTCTTGGAGAGCTTTCATTGTTACACATCAAGATGCTGATCAAAGAACAATGTAAAAATGTCCAGCTGCCGGTTCTACGTGAGCAGCTAGCTAGTAGCGCTGGTAGATTGCCATACCTCAATGGACTTGGAACATCTTTGATCAAATTCTTGATTTGTTTTTGATAGTTGATTGGTTGATAGTGACAACTAGTCATCGACTATCAAGTATCACTATCATCAACTATTAACAGTGATCACTATCAACGAATCATTATCAACTATCATCAATGATCACTATCAACCAGCGGTCAAGTAGTTAACAAATCAACCCTTTTGGAACAAGTTTGCTTCACAGACGCCCCTGTTCTTCCCTCATGCAATGTTCCGAGGTTCAAGCTTTCAAAGCCGTGATGAGGTGCACGCCTGTGGTGATTTGCAGGAGGTTCACGTTTCCAAATGCCTTCAATATGGGTATGTGCCAAATGGGTATGTGACGTGCCAAATCTCAGAATCAAGCCAGGTCAAGCTGTATCAAGCCAGGTCAAGCTGTATCAAGCCATGTCAGGCTATGTGAAGCTAGATGAAGCTCTTAAGTCAATGCAGCACACTGAAAATTCCGCAACATCCAGTCGATTGAGTCCATGATACCGTGCACCTCCAAGGAGTCCTATGTACCCGTCATCAACCCACAAATCTAGTGGTGGTTTGGCAGTTTTTCGATCCGCTGTGCAGGCGCTTGGTCATCAGTGGTGGACCCTACAGTGCCCAGGGGTTCTGCTGCTGCGGTGGCCTAAATGTTGGCAACTGGTGAGATCAATTTGGCTTGAACAAAGATCAGGTGCCTGAAGAAATGGTGGTTTCTCACGCTGTAGGGGACCCTAAAGTTGTGGTTGGTTTATTACTATCAATGCTCAATGAACTGGATGATTTGGGGGTCCGCTATTTTGAGAAACACCCAAATGATCATTGCTTGACTACTCAGAATGGTGAGTTGATTCTTGAATTTCTGCGTGAAATGCAGTTTTTTTTAGTCGAGAACTACGTTGCAGCTGTTATTCTAGTTCTCCTAACATGTTTGTTCACAATGGTACATGATGCTTGGTGATGCCTTATGTGCAGGTCTCTAAACTTGGTGTAGCCTAATTACATCCTTTTTCTACCGCTTTGCACGATGTGGCTGACGCTTCAGGTATTTACTTGCCGCAGCATGAGAGACGTCAGAGGGTCACACCTGGTCTGTTTGATTCTGTTTGAGTCTGATTACATCACCTGGTCATCCCAAGCAATGCCAGGTAAAAGAAATCGAGGAGTTGGAATACATGATGCTTACCACTGCAGCAGAAGATCTCGAAACGGTCACGCCACCATGTTGCGGCGTGTTAGAGGAGTTCCAACCAAGGACAACTCAAGGTCGGGAAGTCTGCTAAAAAAATCGCGATCTTTTTTGACAGAGGATTCTTAATGTTAGATTCCAGAAACATATTTTCCATGTCGGAAATGAGTGTTTCTTTCCCAAAGAATCGGTCCAGTCTTGAAAATCATTTGATGCACGCAGCCCTTGAGAAGAATTTCCTACCGTTGTGACTCTTCGGCAGTTTAAGAAAAAATGACGCATCCAAGCCATGAACTGCAAGCAGCATGAACTTTTAAAGACTAGAGTTCACGGTAAAGTTCATGGGTCATCATAAAGTTCATGGTGAAGCTTGTTGCTACGGCAAGCACTGCTTCACCACTGCCAGGACATGACGGACATCCAGGCCTTAGAAGCTCGTCAGGAGAAGCACATCCAACAGGCGACGCTCTGGGCTTCCAACCGGGCTTCCAATGGTGAGCGCTGAAACGCATGGGGATAGCGAACTGCACAACTGGCAGGTGGCATGTGGATGGCATGTGGATGGCATGTGGATGGCATGTACCGTAGATGACATGTATGATAGTGGAATCGTTGGAAAAATAAGGAAAACAGTGGTAAGATGTGGTAAAGCTCAATACCATTCATTATCAACATGTTTCACTAGAGTTGATCATTGACTACAGAGCTGAAAAGGAATCCACGGATGTTTCTTAGCACTTCAGCATGGTGCTCACGACTCAACGCCAGTGGTTGTCCATCCTGTGAGTGCCAGTAGTGATGACGATCTTCACAACAAGAAACAGCAAAACCTATGTGTGAATGAATCATCTTCCATGTATGTTGAACAAACAGGGGGTGTAAAAATCATTGAACATAGTCATTGAACATAGTCGTGGACCTTAGTTATGCAAAAACGCACGACGGATTCACATCGACGTCCCAAGTCTTCTTCAGGCCTTAGGTCCCAGTGCGCCACCCGCGCGGGTGCTCACCAGTTGGGGGACCCAAGTGGACGTCGTGATGGCTGAGATGGTTGGTGGTTGATGGTGAAGGTGAGGGTTCAGGATGGTTAATACGACTGAATGATGATGGTGAATTGATGGTCAATTGATGATCAATTGATGGTCGATTGATGGTTGATTGATGATTGATCGATGGTTGATTGATGCTTATTGATGCGTAATGATGCTTGATACAATGATTAGTATTGGTTCATGATTGTCAATCATGATTGGGAATAGTTAATAATGGTTCAGAGGTTGATAACCAAACAATCATGGTTGACGAATGGTGAGTTAGTCAACATCAAAAGTGTCAGGTGTCCGGTGTCAACACTGATTGACCATTGTCCTGCCTCGCAACACTTGTTCATGCTTGAAACACGTGGATGGCTGGCAGGGTGTCGGCAGCTTCGAATGTTTCTTGAACATCCAATCTGGTAAACCAACCTGGACATCAAAATCCCCATGTTTGATCGGTCAACCATCTATATACCATCTGCAGCTCGTGGATTTCTTCCAATTGCAGGTTCGTGTACCAGAAAGTAGCTGAGTAAGCCCATATGATATGCCGTCAAACTATTGTCAACTGATTATGTATTTGAGTGCCCGTCCGGATCTGGAATTTGCATCAAACCATGGAAAACGATCAGTGTTTCACAAACTGACCCATTGTACTGCCTGAAACCATAAATTTTGACCGTGTCTCAAATGACAACAGAGAGGCCACACTGAGCCACTGGCAGCGTCCACGCACTAAGGTGTTTCAAGAAATTCGGGTTCTTCGAAAGAAGCAGACAACGATGAGTTCGACATGCTGCAGAAAGTCACGAGCTGAGAGATCAACGGTTTCACGTGTGAGAACCCACATGAACCCACCATGTGGCTATCAACCACTACTTACTGGGTGCTGAACCTTCACAACCTTCATTGACCACTATTTTTTGAGAGCAGCTGTTGGTACTTTATTTGTATGCGCTTTTTGGATGTTTTACCAATCACTAGTCGTTTTAGCCTTTTGGATCTGGAATTGTCCAAGGATCATGGGGGTATCACAGATATCTTCGGTTCTGTTTCCTGAAACGAACTGCAAGTATACCAAACCTGACCGATTCTGTTGGCATTCTCAGTTGCGCGGTGTCTCTGACTTAACAACAGGAAGGTTTCTGATATGTTTCTGATGCACCATTCGGTTATATCCAATTTTTGCTTGCGACACTGATGGGTCACGTGTCAAGCACGGTGATTTGTGCCGAGTCCGCGAGGGTAAAAAGCCGAGTTCCCCATGACCCGCAGGTCGCCGCAGCAAAGATCCAACGGCGAAGCAAAGAATCCTTTCAGCGGTCGGCTGCTGAGCCATGCATCGAACTATGACTTTCTGGAGCAGTGTCCAAAGATCTGGTTGGCAATTGGTCATTTGGTGCATATATGTTTATGACTCGGTGAGTTGATGCATTTTTTTAAATTCAAAATTTCTAGGTTTTGTTGATATCTCCAATGCGGATGGATGCATGAATATGGCCACCCGGTAGTTGACAGTTCATAAGGCTTCACAAATAAACTGTGGGGCTGTAAATTACCAGCTATGGCGATCACTATTCGCTGCACTTGGGTCAGGGAACAGTGCACCACTTCCTAATGGATGGATCATGGTGGAGAACCTGCTTAATGACTGTCCTTGCAAGGTCGAACGGTCCAACGGCAAAAAGGTTAATGTAGCATACAAGAGCAAAACAACAACAAGACACCGCTCTGCACAGATTGATAGTGATGATGATGATGATGATGAGGATGATGATGAGGATGATGATGATGATGATGATGATGATGATGATGAGATTGATGAGGATGATGATGAGGATGATGAAGAAGATGATGAGATTGATGATGATGATGATGAAGAAGATGATGAGATTGATGATGATGATGATGATGATGATGATGATGATGAGGATGATGAAGAAGAAGATGATGAGGATGATGATGACGATGATGATGATGATGATTATGATGATGATGATGAGGATGATGAAGAAGAAGATGATGAGGATGATGATGACGATGATGATGATGATGATTATGATGATGATGATGAGGATGATGAAGAAGAAGATGATGAGGATGATGATGACGATGATGATGATGATGATTATGATGATGATGATGAGGATGATGAAGAAGAAGATGATGAGGATGATGATGACGATGATGATGATGATGATTATGATGATGATGATGAGGATGATGAAGAAGAAGATGATGAGGATGATGATGACGATGATGATGATGATGATTATGATGATGATGATGAGGATGATGAAGAAGAAGATGATGAGGATGATGATGACGATGATGATGATGATGATTATGATGATGATGATGAGGATGATGAAGAAGAAGATGATGAGGATGATGATGACGATGATGATGATGATGATTATGATGATGATGATGAGGATGATGAAGAAGAAGATGATGAGGATGATGATGACGATGATGATGATGATGATTATGATGATGATGATGAGGATGATGAAGAAGAAGATGATGAGGATGATGATGACGATGATGATGATGATGATTATGATGATGATGATGAGGATGATGAAGAAGAAGATGATGAGGATGATGATGACGATGATGATGATGATGATTATGATGATGATGATGAGGATGATGAAGAAGAAGATGATGAGGATGATGATGACGATGATGATGATGATGATTATGATGATGATGATGAGGATGATGAAGAAGAAGATGATGAGGATGATGATGACGATGATGATGATGATGATTATGATGATGATGATGAGGATGATGAAGAAGAAGATGATGAGGATGATGATGACGATGATGATGATGATGATTATGATGATGATGATGAGGATGATGAAGAAGAAGATGATGAGGATGATGATGACGATGATGATGATGATGATTATGATGATGATGATGAGGATGATGAAGAAGAAGATGATGAGGATGATGATGACGATGATGATGATGATGATTATGATGATGATGATGAGGATGATGAAGAAGAAGATGATGAGGATGATGATGACGATGATGATGATGATGATTATGATGATGATGATGAGGATGATGAAGAAGAAGATGATGAGGATGATGATGACGATGATGATGATGATGATTATGATGATGATGATGAGGATGATGAAGAAGAAGATGATGAGGATGATGATGACGATGATGATGATGATGATTATGATGATGATGATGAGGATGATGAAGAAGAAGATGATGAGGATGATGATGACGATGATGATGATGATGATTATGATGATGATGATGAGGATGATGAAGAAGAAGATGATGAGGATGATGATGACGATGATGATGATGATGATTATGATGATGATGATGAGGATGATGAAGAAGAAGATGATGAGGATGATGATGACGATGATGATGATGATGATTATGATGATGATGATGAGGATGATGAAGAAGAAGATGATGAGGATGATGATGACGATGATGATGATGATGATTATGATGATGATGATGAGGATGATGAAGAAGAAGATGATGAGGATGATGATGATGATGATGATGAGGATGAATAACCACAGTATTAACAGCTATCATCAATCATCGTCTTGGGGCACCTGCGTTTTGGACCTCGCACCTGCCACCTCCAGGCGACGTGTGGGGAGCCTAAGGTTGCTGGCAGATTGGTGCTGTGGATCATACCAAAGATGTACAGGATGTGCAACTATGATAGATAGGGATATGATAATTGATATGGGTGTTTCTCAAAATAGGGGACCCCCCAAATCATCCTTTATAAACCATTTTTAGCAATATACCAAGCATTTTTTGGGTCCCCTATTTTGAGAAACCACTATATGGGGGTTTCTTAAGATGGAGGTAACCCAAAAATGGTTGGTTTATTCCTATCACTGATTGATATTGGATGATTCGGGGGAGCCCTATTTTGAGAAACACCCATCTTGATCGTAAGCATACATGGCTAGACATGATACACATGGTCATATTGTGAAAAAATGATGGATACGGTCGATTGTCAGCTGAGCAATCTGAGCTGGTTGGGTCTCAAGGACAAAGCTGCTGGAAATACAGCCTTCGGGCACGGCTGCAAGCTCAGCTTGGAAACTGCTAGATTTCGGCCGTTTCGGCCTGCAGATTTCGGTGCTTTGATGGTATTTCCTGTGAATGGTACGCTTCAAAAATGATGGCTCGGATGTTGCAAGGCCCGTGCTCGGGTGTCACCCCCATGTGGGTGCTGGAAGGAACTACTGCAAAAACGATGACTGATGGTGAATGATGGCGAACCATGATTATTCATGGTTAATCATGACGGCTAATGAATCTTGATGGTTGATTGGCCATTGACCAATGATGATTGAACGATGCTTCTTCATCAACGAGTGTAATTGGAGTCGCCTGAGCTGGTGGATTTTTTTGGGTGCCTTCCTGGAATCCAGTGAAAGGTTGCCCTATCAGCCTCCAAGCAGCTATAGATTGCTGGGGAGCACCCGCGGTCGGTCGACTGAAACCTTGGCAGATGAACTATAGCAATTGTGATGATCCCTCTGCCAGTTGTGCAAAGAATCATGGGACCCCAGGTTGCTATTTCAGGATGAGGAGTTTGTATCCACGGCTCACAGTTTCTAGAAGTCAATCTGATCCTTTTTTTGGAACAAAACAGTCTGGAAAGAAACTCATCAACCGCATTCGTTTCCGTCCAAAAAATGTGTCTTCAGATTTGTCACAGGCACTTTGCAATTTTTCACACCAATCGAGCCTTAGGTCCTATTACACGTGCTGCTGGCTGACGGTCTGACGCGACAACCACAATGAGAAGAGAATGTTGTGCCATCAATCAAACAACTTGCAGAGTATCACATATGATTATCGTCATCAGTCATCAAACACCATTGTCTATATGATTCTATATAGATTAAAGCATATACAGGACAACATGCAAGAAGCTTTGTACTCCTTGCATCTGCCTCGCACGATCGTTCCCCTGTTGTAGTTCAACGCTGCCAAAGAGGCGAACAAAACAAGTCAGGCGACCGAACTGGGCGACTTGACCTGAATGTGCGGGTTTCTTTAGCCAGTTTGGGAACCACCAGTGTGGTGGTTTTCAAGTCATAGGGGACCCCAAAGGTATGGTTGGTTTATTGCTATAAATGGTTTAGGATGATAACTGGGGGCACCCCTATGACCTGAGAAACACACATGTTGTTGCCAAGCGCACGTCATGTCTTCGGTGTCCACCGCAGTTTACAGCAGTATGACAGCCTGGCATTGGAGAACCACATGGTCAAGCTGTAGCACACCCATTCCACTCCCATATCTGCAGTGCCGCTCCAGATGGAATCTGTGGCCGAGTGCAGTTAGAGATTCAGAGATTCAGAGCAAATTTCCAACAAATTTCAGTTTGTCAGTGTACTCAAGAGGTCATATTGTACAATCCGAACGATGGTTCAAGTCAGCATGATACACATGGATTTTGCAGTTCATGGATGATCAATAGTTGGTTGTTGGATGGTTTGCCGCGAACGGATGGCACCATAGCAACACCCCATCTTGAAGCCACATCTTCACAGCATAGTTTCACAGAGTCAATGCTGCTTGTGCTATGAGCTGAAAGGCAGGTGCAGGGATGAAGCCAAGAGAGCAATGGTGGGGTCCCAACAAAGTAGCAACCAAGAAGGGGGGTATGGACCAGCCCGAAGCCGCATCACATCGCATACAGAAGCGCAACTACTCATCACCTATATGTACACACAGTATTCTGCACACCATTGTCAGAACTGAGAAGCACCATGGGTTGAGGGCAGTATGCTACAATTGCTCGGAGAAAAACTACCGCGACCAGCACCCAACTAGGGCGAAGTAAAGATGAAGGATGCAGAAAGAAAACCAAAGAAATTGGTAGCCCAGCACTCCAAAAATCTCCTAACTGATGATTCTTGGAAGTAAAAGTCATGATGCCAAGACATCTGAGGGAATGACCTCACAACCAGGACAGGTTTCATCACCTTTGGGTGTCTATGGCTGCGGGTCGCCTGGGTTACTCCCATGGTGGTACCAAGCTGCTTGGTGTTTCAGGCCATGCGGAGGCTGCTTCTCTTAGTGCAGACCTCAGCGAGGGCTCACTGTTGGCAGAGCAACCAAGGAGACAATTTGAATCGAACTGTGTAGACGTCAGTAGACAAGCATGACGTCTGAACAAGCAGACAAGCATGAAGTCAATTTATATCAATTGAAGTCTGCTTGGATTCATTGATATTCGCTATTGAGACTTTGTTTTCGGAAAATATGCCATTAACTCAACCAATGATCCAACAACCGACCATTCCCAAACTATCCGCCAACCATTCAACAGTCATTCACCAACTATCCCTCAACTGTCAACCAACCATTAACCAACCATGAACCACCCATTGACCGTTGACCGGTCGGCCAACCATTTCTATCTTCCACTCTTAGTGTGAACGCCTTTAGCGCAGTCAAAGGCTGTGGCCGCGATTCCCAATGTCGAAGCTGCTGGGGTGCTGGGTTCGGGTCAGAGACTCAGCGCCTCAGAAAAGGTTGGTGGTTGGCTATGTTGGTTGCATGGTTGGGCCAAGGTTACATGTTGATTCTGTGAGTAGAATTTTGGTTACATGTTGGTTACATGTTGGTTACATGGTTTGTTGGCTATGTTGGTCAAACGGTTTGTGGGTAAGGAGTCAGATTGTTGACAATGATGATTCATGTTAACCTCGCCGGATGAAGCTGAAGTGGTTGGTTGTTTTAAAGATGTTATATTTTCCCTAGTCATGAACAAATGGTTGGTTGACAAGCATATGTTTCATGGGGCTGGTTCAACCACCAACTAGTACACCTAGCTAGGTTTACTAGTTGGGGGGTACAGCTTTAATGGGAAACCAGTTGGCTTTGGGGATCCCGTTCATCCAGGGTCGGCACTATCAGCATCATAACCATGACCATTGATCATCATCACTAGCCATCAGCCGTTCATCACTCTCAACCACCATCATTCACCAATCATCAGCCGCTACCAACCATCAAAATCCATGATCATTATCAATAACCATCAATGAACCAGTGTTTCCCATAAATCATCATGAACCAACGCTAATCACTACCACTCATCAATCTAATCATCAACCTCTCAACCATCATTAAGCATCAATCACCAAGGATGATTAACAATCATCACTAATCACAATCAAGCATATGAATAGCCATAAGCAACCATCATTGACCATCAGTAGCCATCAGTAGCCATCAGTAGCCATCACCAACCATCACCAACCATTGACCCAACCATCCTCCACTGCTGTTGGATCGTCCCCTTGACCTGCTCCACACGGACTGTGCTTACAGGCCCAGCGCAAGGCGCTTTGGTCATCGGCTCGGAGGAGCCACGGGGAGGGCAGCGGCCTGGGTGGAGGATAGCCACGGGGATTCACCAAAAATGCGGGGGGGGGGGGGTAATAACCAGCAATTTTATAGGGAAAACAGCCTGGCAAATGATAGGGGAACCAGGGGGACTAAGGGTGAACTGACCAGAACTTGGTAACAGGGTTCGTTAGCTTCGCTAGTGGCCGAAGTTGACCAACCCCCCTATGTGACTGAAGCTTTGGGAGCGTTTTGTAGTAGTTTCGTCGTGATTACAAGGACTTGGTACTTTTTCAGTGCAGCTTTTCGGCACCAGTTGCATCCAGTTGCTGAACGAATCTGCACTATGAGATACTATGAGGCTGGTTGATATTTCCTTTTCGCCCTTGCTGTAGGATTAGGTGAATCACGATGTCAATAGCCTGAGGGCCTGGGGTGAAGGTTTCTGTGGATACCTCTCCCTATTTTGTCAGTGACATCCCCATATAGTCATACAAATAGCGGATCGCGAACAAACTCAGTTGCCACCCTTTCTTCAAAACGAGCCCCTGCTTTTTTCCTAGTCATTGATTCTTCGCAGCGTCATCCCACCTTGCCAACCAGGACTTGGGAAGGGTGCGCGGTGCGTTGGGGTCAGGGGGCCCAGAGAGAGTGAGAGGGGCAGCTTGTCCAAAAAGGTGGAAAACACATGGATTCCAATGGAATTGGGGGTACATTATTCACGCACACCTGGTGAAATGGCGGCAATACCCCAAGATTTTGGCTCCGATGTTGAGTCTTCGCAACAAAACTATGCATCTTGATCCTTTTCTATTTCGCGTTACATCGGTTCTTTTTTCAGGATTCGCCCCTTCATGCGATGTTCTTTCTCATCCCTATATTTGTTCCGGGCCTGTCAGCCTTTTTCTCGCGTGGAAGTGCGGGCTTGATACGTGGGGATGCGCCGGCGTATTGCAATGCTGGTACCCCTGCTGATGCCATCTTGAAAGGTAGGTTTATCATGGTTTATCGTTGAGCTGGAAAAACTAAGTACACCAGCGCTACAATCGAAAACGAAAGGCGCCGCTGATGTTTTATCATTGTCCTCCCTTGTTTTTTTCCGTGATTTTCAACAATTCCTTTCTTCCAACCGTGTTATCCACGAGGATTTACACTTTGGCCATGTTTAGTAGACCGGTTGATGCTTCGGCGTCGTAGACCTATGGGTGGCTTCGTGACTCCTGGACTGCTCAGCCGGTTAAGCCTTGCGAAGTGAGGCGCATCGCTGATGAGATTCACCTCATCTTGGGCATTTTGGATCAGCATTTGGAGGCAGACACTTGGAGGTCTCCGAAGCATCACCAACGCAAGGTTTCAATGATAGACTTTCAATGATAGCATCACAAACTGTCAATGATGAAGCATGATTGTCAAGGGTCAATATCAAGAGATCGAAGATGAACTTATTCTTAAGAGTTCGCATGAGTTGATTCTTGCTGAGTTTGATCATTGACACCATTAGTTTCTATCCACATGAAGGGGTGCCAATCAGGAAATTGTGCATCACGATTGAGGTCGGAAAGATGCTGTATCGCTTGAGGGGAGCAGGATTTTTGGGATGCCCCCAAATTCATACTAAATCGTTCTGATGTGGAAGATGTCGCAAGGTAGCAACGTGCTTGGGTCAAATTTCGTCAGACAGGCTGATCATTGAATGATCAGTAGCTTGGTAAACCATTGACCCACTAATAGCCATTACCAATCACCATCAGTCATTGCCAACCATATCATCAATCATCCGCTGGCCATCCGTCAATCATCCATATACCATCCACTGATAATCATGAAACAACCATTCGTCAGCAACCATCATTTTAGTCATACTGATTGTCACCACTTATCGACTAATCATCATTAATACTAATCAAACAAAACATCCAGTATTCACAAGTTATTCATTAGGAATCATCCATTGTTGACCATCAATCATCAATAACCACAAATCATTGCCATGAATCATCATCCAAGAATCATCATCCAAGAATCATCCGTTTAGACCAAGCATCGTCAGCATGAATCCCTGGTGGCTCCCACAGTCCTGCAACGACGCTGACTTCACAGGCCACAGTGCCGGCTCCAGTGCTGCATCCCAATGAAGTCCCGGGTCTTTCAGAGGAGCACCTGGTGGGTGGTGAGGGATGATGCTTGAGGGTGGTCAATGTGATGAGGGATGGTGAGGGATGATGGTGAGGTTGAGAGGTGGGCGGTGAAAGATGATGGTTGATGGGGGTTGATGATGGGTCAGTAATATAGTTGGTGATGCTTCAATGCTGGCTACTGGTGTAGCGGTCAATGATGCTTGATCATTTTTGATCATTGTTCATGATGAAACATGATGAAAAGCGATGAAACATGATGAAACTTGATGATGGTGAATGATCGTTACTACTGGTTAAAAGCTGCAAGGTTTGATAGGCTTGATCAGGGTGGAAAATTCTTTGGAATATATTGGATGGGAAGCTATGCTGATGGTTGATATTTATGGCAGGGTTTGTGACCTAAATATTGTGTTGATCTTTGCTACCGCACTCTATGTAGTTATTCCCTTGGAAACTCCGCATGAATTTGGAGTTCCCAGCGAGGTTGTAAACCATCACAAGTGGTCATTTGCTCAGCAGCAAAGACACCGGTGGAACTGTTTAGCTACCACTGGTCTTGAGAAACGCGCAGATGGCGAGTGGTCAACTTTTGTCGTTTGTTTGCCGCACTTGAGTCAATATATGTAGTCAATCATCAGATACATGATGGTTTATGTACATTTATCACTAGTCATAATAATTGATAAGAACTGTAATTTTCATGAACCATCAATATCCTGTCAACCATCAGTTTATGTTTATGTGTTTCATGATCACTGATGGTTAACAACACATGACAACATGATCATGTGTTTCAGAACCACCGACTTTTGTTTACCCCAAAATAGAGGACCATTTCAAATCACTGATTTTTTCAGAACCACTGATTTTTTATGTTTGGGGATCCGTAGTCCAACACAGGCAACGAAATGGTGGAGGCACGTCACATCTCCCCAGGATCTGCAGCTTAGAGCGCAGCAGGCAGGGTTGAGGTTCGAAACGTGGTAGGTTGGTCTAGCAAAGGTTAAGCATGATGAATGATCGCTTGACAATGGTCCAATGTTGGTAATGCTTCAATAAAGATGAGTAATGATTAAGTATGACAGAGATTATTTATGTTAAGTTCATGGTTGACAAAGGTTGAGGTACATGTTGAGGGTTCAGCCCATTCACAATGGTCACCCTTTGGAAGGTCAACATGGCAAGTGCAGGATAAACATCACCATTTCGCGCGCGATTTACTGTACTTCCTAGGAATACCGGTAGTGAAATACAGAAAAATCCCAGCTATGTTGGATCACCAAAGGATACATGACATCCACAGGTCCGCAGCGCAAGATTTTTGGGAATCTGTAGTTGGGGAAGCCATGAAGTCTGAGGGTTCTGAAGCAACCTGCCATGATACCGGGCCCCTTGAAAGGGAGGGTGAAGGCCCGGAAGGCCACCTTCTGCTGACCAAGATTGGCAGGTCGAAGCAGCCAGACGAGCAGCAGCAGAGGTGGAGAAACATCACTTTGGACATTGACAACTTTGGATTTCAAGACGAGCAATAGAATCATTTTGAATGATTTGGATTTCTTGAACTTCGTTGGAATCAACTAAATGCAGTTCTCAAGAGAACTTCATTTTGAACATTTGTGTAACGGTTTTGATGTGGGGAATCAACTCATTTTGTGTTCCCTTGACACCATTGGGCAGTCACACCTGCCTGGCAGGTGGCTAGTCGAGCTGCTGGTGTTGCAGGAACGGTGGTCAAGACCTTAGACCTCCGTTGCAGCTCCTGTGATATCATCAGCCCTGGCATGTCATGCAGCGTTAGCGATGGGTATTGGTGGCTAACCTTGGGATGAAGATCGGCCAAAATGGGCCATTCTAAGTCAACCTTCGAACAAACATGAAAGCTGCATTGTCAGTCAAGCAGCTTCTCAAGCTGGACTTGCCAGTCAACGATCTGAGATCAAAGGAGCAGCGTTTCACCACTGAAACTGCAGCACCACGGGAGAACTTTGATGAGTTGACGCGACGCCATGCGACGCCATGAGGCAGCTCTTGCTTCCGGAGACTTTGTTCCCCTGCCACGGGCGCCACAAGAGGACAGGGCATGTCAGCTGGAGCTACTAAGCACCAGCTGATTCGGAGCGCGTCATGCCACCAGACCAACTGGTTAAGCAAAATGTATTCTTCTGCTCAGATCAATAAACCCTACAGTTGATGGATAAATCACCAGCTAAGGTCAAGTAGGGATGGTTAACGCAGATCTAACATTGCCAAAGTGACACAGGTCATGCCGTGTTTGCCGCTGTGGCTGGGGTTCACGGTCTGAAGGAGTCCATCAGACCTCCTTCACCAAGGGAAGAAGTGAAGGAAGAGAAGATGGAGGCAGGAGAACACCTATGGCTGCCTTAAGGCGCAGACTTGAAGGAATATTTGCTTAAAAGTTGATATTAATCAAATTTACTTAAGAAAATGTACTGAATCAGAAAAGATGTTTCAGGAAATGTTGCCTATCACTATGAAGCATCTTTACTAATAAGTCACCATATCCGTTGATCAACAGTGTAGCAACAGTGTAGTCACCTGAAGTTAGTAGCGATATAATTAGTATTTTGAAGGGAAGGGGTAGAAGGGAAGAGAAGGGAAGACTTGAAGATTTTGAAGACTTATGACATCCTATGACATGTGGAGTGACTTGACGATCGATGATGCTTCAGCTGCTTGGTCCACGTTGACACATCCGTAGGGCCTGCGGAACGCTCTGGCGTGGATGTGGTCCTCAATGACGGTGCTCTTCTGGGCTCAACTGACATGTGTGCAGCGCTCGCAGCTGGTGGAGAACCAGCAGTTGGGGGTGGGGATGGTGGTTAGATGATGGGTGAAGCTTAGATGATGGGATAATGGTTAGTAGTGAGCCATGATGGTTCATGAAGCTTAGTACTAGTTGATAAGGACGGTTCAGGAATGGCTCATGGCACGGTTTTTTGAACAGTAGAGAACTATGATACATAAACAGCCAACAGGAGTGGTTGATGGTTGATTCATGGCTCAATGAATGACCACCATAGGATGGATACGGATGTTGCCGGCTCAAATCCAAAGATGGTGCATCTCGAACTGGGGCTGGTTTTTCTGCTCATGTCCATGTTTTTTGAGCTGTATTGAGCTACCACAGTCTCAACGGCTAGCGTTTATGGACAATCCTGGGCGTCCACGCGTCAGGTTGGTATGTTCTTCCTGGATATTGCCATTGTCATCGGGTGTGCACCTTGATCCTGCCGTCCATTGGACATCATTGGACCAAAGTCCTTGCATGACATCCTCGGAGTCTCTCAGGATGCAGATCTTTCTCGAGTCGATTGGTCAGAAGCGGACTGGTCAAGTGCTTGGTCGATCAGATTCTGTAGACATCAACTTGTAGATCAACGTGTTGCTGATCCACATGGATCCACATGGATCAACTTGATATCATGTGATGAGTTCAACTTCTTAGGGATCAACATGGACCCTGTGCATCGACCTTTCTTCAGCTCAGGTCGAGAGATCATGTCCAAGAAAGCCATGGCCAATGCTTTGGCGAAACAGGCGACTGCCTGACTTGTCACAGATTGGAACTCCCAAGGCTTCGGTGGTTCAACAGCTGCTGGTTGGGAGGTAACGCCTGTGGTTTTCAGCTGTTGGATCCCACGGCGAGGCGACGAGTGCAACTCCAAAGGGATCGCCCATCCCAGAGTGCTGCGGACGAAGTTTGAAGCAGAGTTTCTCTCGGGAAATGATGAACAAACATGGGTTAACGGTTGGTTAATGGTTGGTTAATGGTTGGTTGATGGTTGGTTGATGGTTGGTAACTGGTTGGGAAATTCACAGTGCTGAACATCTGCGGCGCAGAAATGTGTGACCTGGTACCAAAGTCATACGCAAGCAATCAGGTCTCACTTTATTATCATCAACCACCAGTGAGCCTGTCATGAATCAAGCCGTAGAACTGTTTGCTTTTATACATTTGCATGGATCAGTCAACAATTGCCCAATCATAAATGAACCAGCCAACCATTCACCAACCATGACTATACAAAATTGTCAACCCGTATGAAAAAACATCAAGCAACCGTTAGCTCATCATCGGTCAACCATCTGACTTTCTTATATCCTCTGGTAAGCCAACATGGCAATGGAACATCACCATTTTGTAAGGAAAACCCTTGGAAAACACCGATTGACATTGTCGAAATCCCGGCTAGCCACGTTAGTGAACCGGAGGGGAACCATAAAGTCATCTACCCATCCAACTTTCCAAGCCAAGAAAACTACCATTGGCAGTAACTTGAAGAGTAATTATATTGCTTCCTAATATTATATCATTAGTATATTACATCATATTACCAGGACATCAACCAGGTTATCCCGTTTCGCAATATTATACCATTAATATATTGCTTCCTATCTTGATCTAATTTTCACCCCAAAATTCCAAGCTCTCAGAGACCCTGCCAGGCCCAGTGCCTCTTCAAGCACCACGCGTTTGTCAGTTCTGTCACAGGCAGAGCGCTAATGTCCTTGGAAAACGGTGGCGGTTTCACCCACCTTCACCCTACTGAAACAGGGAACTTCACCACAGAGTGTTTGAATAAAACTCGGCAAGAATCGAACAGCAACACCTCAGATTCTTTGGAAATACTTGAAGGGGGAGTGCTTCTGCATTTTCCTTTTGGATCGTGGAGTCATGGAATACTTTGAAGATTTGAAGGATGAAACACTTCATGAACCAGCTGCCCTTTTGGTAGTGCTGCTGTTCTTCTTCTTCTTCTTCTTCTTCTTGTTGTGGCTCTATTCGCTGTCGTGGGGAGCCATCACATGGGGACACAAGTCCCATGCTCTACGAAAAATGAACATTATGACCATATGTAAACGTAAATAACAAAAATTGACCATAAATAATGATAGATAATCGGAAATAGCCGCAGACAATTCACGGCAAATAACCACAGATAAGCAGATAGCCATGATCAATCGATTGATCATATAATCCAAGATGGGGTTCCTTATAGCTTGACCTGTAGACCAGCTAATTGATATTGGCAACTCCTGTGCCATGAACGATCTCTCCAAAGCAAAATCCGGTAGGATCAGTTCATCAGCACATGGTGGTTTCTTTAAGTAGGGGTACCCCCAAATCATCCTTTGTGAATCATCCTTTCTGAATCATTTTGAGTAATCTACCAAAAATATGGACCAAATAAGTTAGCTATGAACCATTTGTGCTAATGAACCAACCATTTTTTTGGAGGGTCCCCTATTTTAGGAAACCACATCAGTAGATATCACAAGTAGAAACTCAGTGCCATTCGAATCGCGGATCAGGAAGAGCTTTTAGCTGCGATACTCACGGAGCATTGGGTGAAGGTGATCATAGGCGCGGATGGCTGCTGGTGGTACGTGGGTGGTAGCGTGAACCCTGGGGATGATGACGATGATGATGATGATGATGATGATGATGATGGTGGTGGTGGGAAGAGCTGACAATGGTTGAGAATGCTTCGGAATGGTTGGAGCGGATGGTTAGTGTTCCCAGGCATCATTTATTGGTGGGAGGAAGTTGCGAAATGACTCTTTGCAGTTTTGTGCTGCAATGTCACTTGCGAAGGTTTGCCAAGTTGTGCAGCAGCTGTAAACTAATATGGGTGACTCGCCTGGTTCGATCAGAGTGCAGAAAGTTCAAAAAAACATCCCGTTCAGCGATGAGAAAGCATGAAAGAGCATGCAGTCTTGATCAGTTTCCCCACCCACACGAGGGTTTACCATCCCAAACAGGGTTTGCAAGGAGGAGACTTTCCCAAAGGTTTCCAGCATGGCGGTTCAGGCCTTGGTTTGGCCATTGCCTTTCGACTTCCACAGTGTTTCCTCAGTGAAGATGGCCCGAAGCTGAGCGCTGGAATAGGAATCCATGCTTGATCAGGTTGATCAATAGGATCCGTTGATCATAAGATGATCATCGTTGATCATTGTTGATTAGGATCAAAGGATCAGTTTCACCAGGGTCCATGGTCAAGGTTTTGTGTACCCATCAGAGAAAAGATAATTACCTGTCATTGTGACAGACCACCGAAACAGTTTGAATGCCGTGAGGATCATCAATGATCAAAGATCAAAGCCCTGAATGTTGAATGATGTCGATGAGTTTGATGCATCTTTCTATATCCAAGTCTGGTGTGACTTGGACCCAAGACCCAAGCCTTTTCGCCATTCTTGGCCACATCCTGCAAGTTGTACCTGTGGGGTGGCAAGGCATCGTCTTCCACATGTTCTTTGCGCCCCCGGCTAGTTTCAAGTTGAGCTGCTGAAGTGATCAAGTGAGTTGCAAGTAGCGAATGCATCGAATGCCATTGCCGACGCAGACCTTGGCCATGGTGCTACGATTTATGTCTCCGGAACGGAAGCTCAGATTGCGAAATTCGATCGAAATTGACTGGTGCATGAAATAGGTTGAGACTGCGTTGATTGCGGATGTTGAAGTTCACAAGGTTTCAAAATGGTTGATAGTGCTTAGTTAAGAGTTGATCATGACAAATGATCCTGCTTCAAAGCAGTTGACCAACAGATCTGAGAACCAACAATGATCAATGTCACCACTTGCTTGACCAGAAGGGATAAGAGCCTGCCAGAAAGAATCACATGGGCGTCAGCAGCGTCCCTCCTAGCGTCCCTCCTTGGGACTCCTTGAGGTCATGCTGTGGTTAAGAGACGACATGACGTTGCCCAAGAAGGAGAAGGCCAGCAGCTGAGCACAGCAGCAACGATGCCCAGCATGTGATGTGCCAGGGCGTGCCGCAGCCAGTGCCACAGGTGGGGAACTCGGGGGGGATGGACTTATGGCGACCAAGGGTGAAGGTTGAAGTGGCTGCTTCACGGTGCTCCATTGGCTGGTTAATGTGGTGGATTAGCTGGTTGATTAGCTGGTTAGTTGGCTTGCTCAGTAGCTGCTTGAGAATGATACATGTTGATGACCATGACTCAAAAGCATTAATAAGTCAAAGTGATGGTCAATTAGCTGGTGAATGGTTGATGATGGGGTCAAATGACGAACAATAGTGAGAGAGATACCAACTATACATGGCTATGGGCCATGACCAACCATGCAAAAATGGGTTCACATAACACCTTGTTTGGTCATTTGGAGCGTGTTCACGAAGGGTACATGGTATTGACCCACAGCCATATGATGTGATCAACAGAGATGGGCGAAATTCTCGCTTCTGAACGCTTCACACTGAGTCATTGAAGTGTCACTTGGACCTGTTTTCGAATGGTTACGCGTTCAAGCTCCGCTTACCGCTTGCGGGTACGTGTTCAAGGGACACCACAAAGCAATTTGGTCGTTGAGTCTTGTTCCGCCAGGCCGTTCCGTGGGGACCTAAGGTCATGAGGAGTTTTGCAACCAGGATCTGCAGTTTGTTCCTCATTGACTAAGGTCCAGCAGTTCATCTCCAGGTTCATCAGTTTACCTCATCAGTTCTCATCCAGTTTCTCATGAGTTTAGCTCACGGTTCTTCATCAGCTTAGGCTATTCATCCCATTTGTTTATCGTTCAGCTCATGGTTTATCATCAGTTTGGTTCTGCAGTGCTGAGGCCAGTGAGTGCTGCCGTGCCTGCGCAGACGGGTACCACTTCTCCACATCTGACGCCAAGGAAAAGCTCCTGAAGCTCCCAGTGCAGCTCGTCGGCGCCATGGCCATGGCTATTGCAATGGATCAATGCCGAAGAAAAATGTAGAGAAATGGATGTTTCAAGCTATGGGGGACCCTAAAAATGCTTGGTTTATTACTGTAAATGGTTCATATTGTGTGATTTGGGGGTACCCTATGTGGACAAACCAGCAAATGTACGGAAAATAAGGGGTAGTAGTTCACATCCCAACAGCCGCAGCCCTATTATTGAGTAATATTCTTGGCAATCACCCGCAAAAAATCCGCAATGGAAAATGATGGGATGATGCAAAGATGGCAGTGGTGGTATGATAGATGATTCATGTGGGATAGATGATAGAGATTGAATACTCAAATCAACCTCGGTAGTTACCCAGATCTAGAGCTGGTATGATAGAACCGGAGAACCGTTGATGTGGCTCTTCACCCAAACAACTCATGAATGGCGACAATCTTTTGGGCAAAGCAACCAGTTCCTGGGTCTTCATAAAGTATCCACATTTGGGATGGATCACCAGCAATTTCAGGCAAACTTGATGGTGGTTTGTCGATCCGAATCTTTACCAACATGAAATGCCCACATGTTTGGCGCCAGTTTTGAGTCAACGGATCTCCTCTGCAGCTGAGGTGGGCGGATCGCACATGTATTTCGCTCGGCCCATCAGTTCGATCGAACAGATGGTGCCCAACTGCTGGGAGAAGCAGATGGTGCCCATGGCATTTGCCCATGGCACTTGCCCATGGCATTGGCCAATTTCAGTGTTTGAAGCAGAGAAGTTTTAAGTTGACAAATGCTAATCTGCACGATATTGTTTGGTGTGGCTGCGCAATGATTCGCAGCAACTATTTCAGCTGTATCTGTAGCCAAGAAAAAGAAAGAGAGACTCAGGGAATGGTTTCTATCGTTTTGCACTGCCAGAGCACTTTTGGATTCAATCAACCCAGACAATGATTTCTAATGCGCAATGGATTTCTCAGAATTAGAAATCGCATTCTTGGGTCATGGATGATTGGAACGTCCATCGGTGATGGCCGTAGAAAGGTGAGAAGCATTTGTTGATCATACCTTTGAGCAACTGATAGAGGACCTAGGGGAGACCAGTAGCTGCTCAGCCATGACTCACCTAGTATCCAAAGCTAAGTTTGATGGGAACTTTGGACGTTGGAATCCAATTGCAGGGGTTTGGTTGAGATGTCTCGGATTTGCTACGCGGATCTGGGTATGTGGTAGATATATAGTTGTTTCTCAAAATAGGGGACCCCCCCAAATCATCAAGTTTATGAACCATTAATAGTACTGTAATTTACCAAAACCATCCATTTTGGAGGTCCCCTAGTTTGAGAAACCCCCATAGGGTGGACGTATGGCGAAGACAAACAATTCCAGCAGATCTTGTGTTTGAGCGTGAAGGGCTATCCGTGCGTGCTTTACATGTGCCCGCAGCAGGACCTCCCCAGGGTACACATAAGTGGCCAAAGGGGACCTACTGTCACTGATATGTTCCCAAAATATTGCAGGGAATGAATGGAAATGAGATGAAATGAAAAAAGCAAAAACGGAGGTTGCGAATTTCACTTCACCTTCACAACAATGACACATCCCGGTTTTGTTTTATGTTCGACATGAGAAGTCGATCAATGAAATGTTCTAGATCTTCATGGGAGATCCCGAGCAATGATCCACCGTTGAAGGCCAATGCCAATCACCTAGAAACTATCGTAATTTCAAAGGTGATTAAGATACAGCTTTCCGGATTCCCTATACATGCTATTGACCGTCATGTAGCATTCTCAGCCAATTAATAAGCCTTCATCGCTATTGCACATGAACCACAGCCATGAATTGACCACCATGATCCCCAAACCACTATTCTCCATATCCAACCTCAAACATGAATCAATGATCATCAAGCATGAAGAACCATGAAGTTCCCATTACTAATCCTTTAAATGGGCCGTATTTAGGTATCCTCAACGGTGGTTCGTCACGTGGACCGCCGAAGATTTCCATGTTGCGATGTCCTGAGCTTGAGCAGCTGCAAGCTCTTCAGGCAGGACCCATGCCAGCCATGATCGGATGGTCAAGCGTGATGGTCAAATGATCGCTATAGAATGATGCTGAATGAGCCGGTCAATAAACCGGTCAAGCAGGTTGATGAGCTGGTTAATGGTGGTTGACTCATGCTTACTGGACACTGGATTAATGCTTACTGGAGGTTCATTGATGGTTGAAACCGTTGAGTACGTCACGTGGTCAGCCGGGGGTTTTAACCAATAGCTGGCTAGTTGTTGATGGTGTTGAATCATGGTTGAAGTGGTGGACCATGGTGAAGAAGCTCGTAAATAGTGATTGATTCATGCTTGACAGTGGCAATCAACGAGTGTTGACCGTGGTTGATAGAAACGAGGTGATTGAGAAGAGGGGGCAATCCCCATTTGGCATCCATAATTACATGGATATTTGGGTGAACCCGAAGCCCACCATATTTGGCATGTACAGTTGCATGGGGAGTATCCATGGATTATCCATGCAGTAACACAGACATCTGGGACCCAGGGACAGATTTGACAATCAAGATATCTTTCTCGACATGACGCGCGTGATTTCGATTATGGGGGTTTCTGAAAATAGGAAACTCCTGAAAATGGTTGGTTCAGTACTATGAATGACTGTAATGACTAATGGTGGATGATTTAGGGGTCCCTCATTTTAAGAAACATCCATACGATCACTCGTAGTGCTGGTGGAAATTGAAATTGAATGAACCAGGCTTTGCTTCAGTGCCTCGCCACATAGACCTGCAGCAATGGTTTTGTCGACCAGAATTTGGGGTTACATCGAGCATAGGAGTTGGAGGGGTCCAACTACACGGAGCATAGGAAGTGTCAATTCATGAATATGGGATAGTATGGGCATATTGACGAGATTATGACTGGAACAAGACCTAATATATGATAAAAAGGTCACAGATCTTCCACAAAAAGATGCTTCAGCAGTAGAAGATAAAAGGTCACAGATCTTCATTTTGCTTAGATCGTTCCAATTTTCCCTCCGTAGTGCTCGTGGTGTAGTTCGGCATGCCACGAGCTGTGAACTCTCTTGGAGTCAATTGTTGAGAGTGACTTCACTGGTTGAGGGTCTGCCCCCCTTTATAGGGGGATCAAGGGATCAGCAATGAACCAATGAAACTGGGAATAACATCTACTAATCAACGCCTTGAACTAATCCAACTTAAACGTTTCTTCCGTTCTGGTTGTTGTTTTTGGTCATTGTCCCCTGTGTCGATCATTTCATTTTCCCTGTGTCTCGGGGCACCATTGTGAAGCATCATCATTAGATCATGACCCCTTCAGACATCATTGTCATTAACCATCATTGGTCACATACCATATCCAACCATCGTTTACCATCATGAACCAGCTTCTTAAGCATAAGTTTGGCGGATTTGCTCACTTCGTTTCATAACATTTGAATCCTTCAAACCCTCAGCCAGGTACAAGACCTGCGAAGGCACAGATTCGCTCGCGATTCGCTCGCAGTTGCCGTTATCGGATGTCTGTTTGTCATAGTGATGGGTGACTAGGACTAGCTGGGGTGTAGGGTCAGTTTGGGTCTGTGGTACCTCCGTTCACATCACCGAACTAATAGGATGTGCATCCATGAACTTGGGAGGCCCATACCAATGGGGATCAGAATCGAGCAGGGAAGACGAGTTTCAGCACAAACATTTGAGTGGAGATGAAACCAGGGGATTTTGCTTCCAGCATCAGAGGTTGAAGCACCAAAATCTCTGAGGAATGAGATTGAAGTGTATGACCCGGATGAATGGCGATGTCGCAGCATCGGGAAAAGGGTGAAGTCCACCTGTGGGTGGTTGAGTGATGCAACCACTGATGGTTGATGATTCAAATGGCACCACTCATAGTAACATCAAATGGTTGATGATTTGATGAGTGGTGCCATTCGAATCATCAAACTTGAGTGGCACCATCATAGTAAATCATCACTGAAATCATCACTTAAATCATCACTTGAATCATCACTGAAATCATCACTTGAATCATCACTTGAATCATCACTGAAATCATCACTTGAATCATCACTGAAATCATCACTTAAATCATCAAATTTCATCAAAGTCATTCATCAAAGTCACCTTGTAACATTGGATCCTCGGGGTCGTCCTGGAACTCTGTCAGGATCGAGGAGCTCAAGAGGTGCTTGTCTGGCCATGAGGCACCTCTGGGAGGAGCTTTCAGGGCCGCAAATGACGAGTTCATCACATGGCAAGCTGTTTTCTGGACGAAATTTGTGTCAAGCTGGACCATTGCTACACAAAAATGCGGTGCTTTTTTTTCTGTTTGTTTGTTTGTTTGTTTGTTTGTTTGTTCGTTCGTTCGTTTGTTTGTTTGTTTGTTCGTTCGTTCGTTCGTTCGTTCGTTTGTTTGTTTGTTTGTTTGTTTGTTTGTTTGTTTGTTTGTTTGTTTTTTCCCCAGATAGCTGGAAGCTATAGGGGTTCTTACTTCCCAAATAACAGGTCACTGTCGGCGAACTTTCTGGCTGAAGGTGCTGTGTGCCAGGTGCTGTCGGCAGGTGCTGTGTGCCAGGTGCTGGTGCCAGGTGCTGTCGGCAGGTGCTGTCGGCAGGTGCTGTCGGCAGGTGCTGTCGGCAGGTGCTGTCCGGAGGTGCTGTTGGTGAAATGTGCAGAAATGTGCTGTGGCCAGGTGCTGTCGGCAGGTGCTGTGTGCCAGGTGCTGGTGCCAGGTGCTGTCGGCAGGTGCTGTCGGCAGGTGCTGTGTGCCAGGTGCTGTCGGCAGGTGCTGTTGGCAGGTGCTGTGTGGCCAGGTGCTGTCGGCAATAGGGGTTCTCACTTCCCAAATAACATGTCACTGTCGGCGAACTTTCTGGCTGAAGGTGCTGTGTGCCAGGTGCTGTTGGCAGGTGCTGTGTGGCCAGGTGCTGTCGGCAGGTGCTGTCTGCAGGGTGCTGGTGCCAGGTGCTGTGTGCCAGGTGCTGGTGCCAGGTGCTGTCGGCAGGTGCTGTCTGCAGGTGCTGTCAGCAGGTGCTGTTTGCCAGGTGCTGGTGCCAGGTGCTGTCGGCAGGTGCTGTGTGCCAGGTGCTGTCGGCAGGTGCTGTCGGCAGGTGCT
>VSDK01021254.1:0-27695 GCA_009767595.1 Symbiodinium kawagutii
TCACATGTGGAAACTAGGCTCAGCCTATGATCAGGAGCCCTAGGGATATATATATATTTTTTTTTCCTATTTATATAAATACATAAGGTGTACAATCGCGTATAGGTGATGTGTATGCTGCGTATTGGAAACCCTTGAAGCTGCACCGAGTCAGAGGATACCAAGGGTTTGTGCAGCCACTTGGAGATGCCGCACAGTTGGCTGAAGCCACCCCGTGGCTGAAGCAAAAGTGGTACGAGACATAGACCAGGAATCAGTGTAGAAAGTTGAATCTATGGGAATAATCCATGGGAAGTCGAATCAACAAAATTCCTAAACAGTTCATTGTCGTTGAACATGTTTGAACTAATGGTCAGTCATGTAACTCAAGGCCGCTTGGCCATGTTTGATCACTTCTTCAAAGTTGACTCACTGTCAGAAATGCAGAACAAGACTCTGAGAATTATAGTACATGTTGATGCAATATATATATATATATATATTTATTTATTTATATTTATATTTATATTTATATTTAAATATTGATTACATATAATCTATATATATATATATATATATACATATTATATATATACATATCGGCTGTGAAGCAATGAGCAAAGATCACGATCTCCGGATGTGTTTAAAACAGTTGGATCCACGAGGTGCCAACAGCGTTACAGAGTCGTGAACTGACAACCCATGGTGGTATGAATCATTTGGCGAGCTGGGTCAATATTAACCAACCAATAATGGTGGTTATTACCCAGCCAACTATAGGAAAAACAATGGTTAGTGATAACCAGGGGTACAGGGTTTTGACCCACTGCCGTATGAATCATTTGTAGTAGTGACTCGCCACCATGACTTGGGTTCCCTCTGAGAAACCACCCGCTGTAGCGTTTGCCGTGGCTGACATTCTAGGAACTCTTGGAGGATGACGATGACCTGTCCATCCCACCCATGGACCCATCGGAGAGGACGGCCCGGCTGAGGCGCCCCTGGGAACCCAAACACATGTTACATACATGGCTATGGGTCAATATTAGCCATCCATAATGGCTTATAATGGCCAACCAAACTATAGGGAAAACAATAGTTAATAGTGGGGAACCAGGGGTACAGGGTTTTGACCCACAGCCAGATGTTTCTCAACAAAAAAGGGGGACCCCCCAAATCATCCAAATATAAACCATCTATAGTGACAAAAACAACCATTTTTTTGGATTCCAAATTTTGAGAAACGCCCACATAGATGTTACATAGTTCCCAAACAGCAGTTTTAAACAGTTTCTAAGCAGTTGCATATTTTGAATTCAATAAAGTAATAAAGAGCTAATCCAACAGAAGCCCTGCTTTAACCATATCAGATGTTTACATTAGTTACATTCTGGATGGCAATTAATGTTCCTAACAGTGAAACTAACAGGGAGACCAAACAGGATTCACTCTGATAGTGGTTTCACTGTTACATGACATGGGAATCTGTATCGATTAGTGCTCAAAATGACATGTGAATCCAAATAAGAAGTGCTCAAAGTGGTTTCACTGTTGCATTCTGCACTGAACATGGCTTTGATGAAGGTGTGTAGGGACAGAAAACTGAATCTATCTATGCATTTGTTTCAGTAATTTGGTTGATAGATGTTGTGCCTTTGTCCTTGGAACTTGGAAGTTCAGGATGCCGCCAAGGTGTTTGAGTTGCTGCGGAGCAGTGAAATCTGGAAGTGCAATTTTGTGTCACTGCTGATAGTTGCTGAAGATCAAAATGTTTGACATCATTATCACGCCGACGACCATGTGCAGAATCTCAAAGTGTAGGTTGTAGTATGTTTGTAGTTGTTTGTAGTCGTTCCACATTGCTTACATCGAGCTACGTGAATAGGTGCACATTTTGATGATAGCCAGTCTATTCGCCGCTACGTGCATACTGAGCTCAACCAATTGACAATTACGACCACAATGCAACCATTCATTTGGACCATCACTCTAATTGTTCAATCCTCATATCACGAGTATGCTGCTGATATACTGTTGATACATGGAAGCAAATCAACCTCCTCATACCTCCTCTCATGTTTTCTCAATATTGGTAGTGTACAGTATACTGTCATTAATTGATATTTGTGCACACACAATACTTGTCACAAGCAAGACGCCCTTAGAACTTAGAACGGTACCAGTCTTGAACCACGTTTTCCCAATGCCACAGACTCGCAGGACGTTGCTGGAGAACGTGCGCTGCGTCTCAGGGCATTTTGAGGATTTGGTGAAGGAGGTGGAGCAGCGTCACAGCAGCTGAAGTTTGCTCAACAATTGGTGGTTTCTTGCGATAGGAACCCCCAAACATGGTTGGTTACTGTGATTGCTACAAATAGTAAATAAGGATGATTTAGGGGTACCCCTATCTTGAGAAACACCCATTTGTGGCGCCCGACATCGTGTGCACGTGCACCAAATCATATAAAGATGAAACTCTGAACAAGTCATACATACTCCGGAAATAAATGATGATGTGAACACTCGGCTTTAGATTGCGTAAGATTTTTAGTGAACAAAGTGGACCACAATAACTTAAAATGAACAAAGTGGCCCACAATAACTTAAAATGCAATCAAGGCACCACAATGTCGCAATTTGTTTGGGGGATGTTAGATGGTGATACCATTGCACCCGGCATATGGTGGTTACCGCCCCGGATTGGACACAGGGGAATTGGGAACCGGGTAGCACTTTGTGGTACCGCTGGGATTATTCTCATCCAAGCTGTGAAGCAAAATGTGTACAGTGGGCAGGCTGCAGAATGAACAGGCCTTAGCCATCACTGATGCAGAACCAGCAAGACCAAGCGCTTGTCTGCTCGATGAGTTACAGTGGTGCCCTTTTCCTCGAATAGGAAGTGTCCATGATGGTTAAACCACCGTAAATGATGGCTAAACCACTGTAGTTAGTACAGTAATAGCTTCGGGAATCACGATTGATTAAGAGGGGTCCAGTGGTCATAATGGTTCAACCACCGTAAATCAGCAGCCGCAGCCGCTTCCAAGCCACACAGCCACAGAGTCCAGACTTTACATGCCACGGTACATCCTGATCACCAAGAGCCTTCTGAATCAAGCCATCAAGAGCCATTAAGGCATTAACTTGATCACCAAGGGCACTAAGGTTTCGGTGAATCACTAAGGCCTTTCTCCATCAAACTTTTAGTTTTAGAATAAAGGTGTTCATTTTGCAGATGTAAGGCAAGTGAAATTGCTTGCTGACAGTCTAGTCAAAGGATTCTTGCATTGCAAAGATGTGTGGAGCTTTCACATCGTCACCGTTCAATTCCACCACTTGCTACGGGCCCTGTGTTCGAAAAGTCTGTGTGTCCATGCACAGTGCTGCTCAACGATGGCGTGTCATTGGCGAGAATGGATTGCTTGTTCGAGAAGAGGTAGCACGGCAGCTGTCGGCAGTTGTTGTTAGTTGATCTATGTGGATCTATATATGTATATATATATATATATGTGGATTGGTTGCCATTTAATTGGTTCATTTTGAGCGATGATAAGATTGTAAAGTGGAGGAACCAATGATTGTAGCACTTTAGGTTTGGCTAAATGATAAGCTTGATTATTCAGTAACCTTACCAACAGCAACCAATTGGAAACATAATTTCACACTTTTTTGGGGGGAGACGGAATAGCATTCATCGGTCAGTTGGTTCGTTGTTACTGCAGTTGATTGCAATATGGCACATGCACGGCAAATTTTTGATTATCCAAGATCACATGGGAATCCCTTTCCAGTGACTCACCAGCATTAATGGGAGGGCCATATTCATATCCGAAACAACTCCTCTAAAGGGTCAAGTCTAGTTTGGGCATTGTCGGAGGCCGGTTGGATGCAAAAGGCATGCCAATTTCGGAGAAGACGTGAATTGTTTTGCCAAGTGAACCCAAGATCAATGAACCTATGTTTTCATTTGATCCATGGCTATGGTTTCAGAAGGAAATCAGAAACCGATGGTGGGGTCACCCCGGCTTTGTCAGTAAGGGTTGATGAATCTCAGCTCAATGTTCTCCTTGTAACGTAGTCTATGTTTGAAGGCTTCAGGTAGCCGGTAGCCACCCACAGCCCAGTCTCCTGTCATCAGATCTTGTTTGAGAATGTTTCAGATAAGTTGGTCCTACGACATGCGCTTGGATATGGTAAAAGCGAGTTGGTGAAAGCTCAGTCTGAAACCTCAAACTTGTATCTCTCTTCTCTTCTCTTCTCTTCTCTTCTCTGAAAATGCAGTCCAGTCATATTGCGCCGCCTCAGTTGGCTGAGTTGCTTGAGAAATGTGGTAGAAAATAGCTATAGGTGGGTAGATCACCTATGATAGCAGACAAGTATAGTTAGTGAGACCAATTATGATAGAAAACATGCATTTTCAGTTTGAGAGAAGATACCTACTAGATAGGAAGACCAACTACGATGAAATTTAACTACATTTTGGTATACTTAGATCAACTATAATAGAAGATAGCCATAATTAGTGGGATGGATTCGCATATGTCACAAACCAACTTAGCAGCGTCCAAGGAACTATCGCCCCACCAACTCGGCACTTGGGTATAGGATGTGCACGGTCCAGTCTCAGGTTGATCGGCAGGTCGAAGCCAGCTGATTTAGACACATAGAATGTGGTTGATGAACCAACCCTGGGTGGTTTCTCAAAACAGGTGGTTTATTATGCTTGATAATGGGAATAACAACCAACAATAAAAAGGGTTAAGCCACTACCAAAATATGGGTTTGTGCCAAGCCGTAGGGTAACCAGTGGGCGACCAAAAAATGATCATTTTACACACTCTCTTCGCAATCTTCCGGGTGTGCGCATGGACAAGGGGACGATCATTTTACGCATGGAAACCGTTGGTTTTGGGGGTGCCATTATTTCGGCACATACAATTTTTTCAAGGGGATGGAATCCACTCACCAGTCACTGATTCAGCATACTTGAGCTTTTTCACATCTTTCAATTACCCTTTGGTAGATCAACCTGGAAATGGAAATCACTATATTTTATTGCGGAAACCCTAAGAAACCATCCTTCTAGATTTTCCATGAATCGACCCGAGGGCAATGACAACACTGCCACCCAAGTCCTGAGATACCGAAGTGGTCACGCAGACTACCTGGTACATGGGGTGTTACTCTCCGGGGGATTGCGCCACCGGTCCTGACCAGTGCCCTGAGGCAGATTTGAAAAGTGCTGAGCTGGGAAGACTGTCCCATGGTGCCGTTCTACTGCAGAAGGAACCAGTTGGAGACCTGACCAAACCCATGACCTGTCTGCAAGCACTGCCCATGGAGTTTAAACGGGTGGTGAAACACATTCGGGACCCATGAGCATCACACATGTGTCGCTGTTCGAAGGTATACACTAGATGTTGGGCCAGAATGGGATCATCCAATCTTCACCGGGGTGTCCTCTACTTGGTGAGGGGGAACAGCCACTTGACCACCAGTGTGGTCAATCAAAGGCACTACATAGAGGTAATGTACGCAACTGGCAGGTCTCCAGGAACAGCCTTGCGCTTGAATGATGCTGTTGCATTCTTTTGTGAAATCGTATATGAATGTGTTTCATCCACAATGCTGTGAATCTCTGTATGAAAGATCGATGTTTTATCTAAATCTGTCTTATACTTGACCATTACATGGAAGCCTTGCATTTGGGCGAAGCCATTGTCAATCTGTTTTTCTTATACGGCAGTGGATCAGTTCACCCTTAGTCCCCCTGGTTCTCCCATCATTAACCATTGCTTTCCCTAAGAAATTGGTTGGATTTGTTGGTTGTTACCCCTGTTATTGGTTGGTTAATTGCTTGACCCAGCTCGCCATACCGCTGTCCCCTTGGGAGCTCCTTGATGGAGCTCGACCCATCGCAGGAGCTCCGAGGTGAGCGATTGAGTTACCAACTGCTCAGCGGCTCGGGACCTCCCAGCGGCTTTGTGTCCCTGCGGATCAAGGGCAAGGAGCCGCGGCGGCGATCAGCGGATCAGCGATGCACCAAGAACCACAGGGTGGGGCCATGCTTGGCGGATGTTGTGAGCCAGGAATGACTGATCCTTAGCGTCAATATCAAGGGGGACCATGTCCGGCAGGTTTTGTGAACCACTATTGACCATCATTGACCTTGATAGCTAGCAATTGGGGATCATTGTCTACTGGTACTTGCCGTTGCTATAGTCCATCAACTAAGCTTTATTTGCCAGTGTAAACTAGTAGGAACAATGTTCTGCAGTTCTTGAGCATTGCTGTTGACCATCATTTGTCATGGTTATCCAGTGCCACCTATTGTATTTGCTATGATTATATAGTCGTTCTTAACCATTCTATGGATCATCAATTATTGATTATTGACTATTCATGTTTGTTTTATATGAGTATATTTCTATATTTATATATATACATAAAGATAGATGGATCAATAGCTCGAAACCCTTGCTTGATTACTATCGCTGCTTCTTCAATGCTTGGACTGTGAGATCAGCTGTGCTTGTTGCATTTGTATTGTTTGTTTTGAGCCAAGGATGGCCAAGGATTCTTCTTGGCAACTGAGTACCGACACACTATTTTCAAGAACCTCCTGTTGTATAGAAAGATATTATATTATATATATGTATATCTTGTATCCCTCTCCCTCTCTCTATAAATATTTAAATATGTAAATATAGATACATAAATATAGATATAGAGAAATAGATAAATATATATATATAGATATTTATGTATCTATGTGTTTGGAACCGTTCTCCAAGCGTAGACCACCTACTGTTGCCTTGGAGGAACTGCTTCAAAAGTGTGACCATCCGCCAGAGACGCACATCCCACAGGTCTCCATGGAGGCAACGCTGCCAATCAAATCACTGGCGTAAGCAATGACACTGATAGAACTTGCTATACTGGTTGGTGGTTTGATTGACATTTTTTAATTTCCCTAGTAATCATTAACAAATGGTTGGTTGACTCATATTTCTCATAGGGGTTGAAACCACCAACCACTATATGATTTTGTGCCTCGTGTCACCTGACCCAAACGTTTTTATGACCCTTGCAGAAACTCAGATCAACCTTTGCAAAAGGTTCCTTGAATAGAAAACTCATTTTACAACCCCCATTGTGGATGGTTTATACTGGTTTTCGCCAAGTGTAGATCCACGATAATGTGGAACGCCATGGAATGCCTTTTTCCATTTTGGATCAAGCTTATATTTGCTTGGAATACATTCCAACTTTGAAGGTTTTATCAGCACGGTATGGTTGCTCAGAAGTTGTTGGGATAATCAAGTATTTTTTGTTTTTTTTGAAGGCATTTCTGCATGGTCTACACTCTGATCATGAACAAGCGGGTATTCTCAACGGATTCACATGTTTGTTCACTCAAAGTTTGTTTTGGGTGATGTTTGCACATCATTCATCTCGCATCTTTGCTCAACATATTTATATGTTTACTCACTCCCGGGTTTGATGATGTTTGGACAAAGCTGGCGCTGTCCCGGTGTGTTTGCTGTCGCTTGCAGTCCATATGCCACCTTCCAATAAAGCAAGGCTTCCAACCATTGAAATCACAATTTTTGCAGCATATACAAGGTGGGCCCCCCTAGTTACAAGTGGATTAATAAGCCATTTAACTGTAGTTCTATGTGCCACAACTGGTAGTTACTATAGTTATAACCCCATTTAGCAAAGTAGGGGGCCCACCTTCCCATTGTGCAGCCCTCCTGATTGTGAAGTGGCAAAGTGCTCTACATTTGGTCAAGGTGTTCCAACATCTCGCACCATTAGAAATCCCGGATTCATGCACACTCAGAAGCACTGATTTCCGCAAAAGAACTCCTAATGACTATATTTGGGTTGAACATATATTATAAAAACAAGTGATCGGCCAGACATGTCTGGAATGTGGATAGGCATGCTTGAGATGTCATATGACATGATATTACATATTAGGTCGGCGGTTTTGTTTATAACTATTTACAATGCAATGTCCTGCAACCATTGATTTGCCTGTGTCACACAGTGAACTCGGCAGTGCCATGACCAGTCATCCGTCGCAGAGTATTTCCCGTGAAATTAGAATACTTGGACACAATATTTTCCATAGTATGAACAAATGGTTGGTGGGTTGACAAGCATATTTTCTGTAGGGTCGAAACCACCAACCGGATGTGATTCTACGCGACTAAGGATTTTGCCAGAAAGTCACTCTAGACGGAGTGGTTCTCCTACCGTACCAGAAGCTTGCTTTGATTTGAAAGCCATCCAAGTGTGTGAAGATATTTTCCATAACACATTTCTATCCTTGTTTTGCAGCACATCCTTGGGATGTCAAAAACATTGCTGTCACTGCGATCGACTCTGGTAGGTCGAGATGCCCAAGGATTGTATGGTGAGTTTGCTGCTTGTCACCAGCAGTCTGTGTGGTGCCGCAATGGTTAGGACAATTAAACCGACTGGTGGTATTTGGTGCCGGTGATTTGGTGATTCACTTGACCACTTTAAGCAGCCATTCAATGCTGTCGTTTGGTTGGCTTGTGTTGGTGTGTTTCTTCAGTGTGCATGTTGCTTGCCTGGATAGTTGACCTTACATGAAAGCCAAAGGGTGTAGATGTTCGAGACTGTCAAGCCAGGGAAGCTTGGTATCTATATCATTTCCATGAATTAAGATACCGTAAAACCCTTGGTTCCCGGGTGCGAGCAGATCAATCTATGAGTGGTATTTTTTTAAGCTAGTCCCATTCATGATCAACTTTAGAGTGTTGCTGATCAGCATTCCTGAGCGTTTGAAAACATTCAGATGAATGATGAATATCAGACCCAAACAGTCCTTGATAATCCCTGATCCAGTTGTAGGAACACCTGTGCCTTTGGATGACCGGATCAGGAGCAGGGTCAATACATCGTATGCATTGGAAGCTCACCTGTGGTACGAACCAGACACGTTGGTTACTGGTCACAGTTGGAGGCTCGGGGTATCCCCATGGATATTCCCATAGTTTGTCCATTCTTTGCTAATGTTGCTTGTTGCATTCCTTTGCTGTTTATTATGAGCCATCACGAACCATCATTCAGCCATCATGACATGCCATTAACATTCATGAACTATTATTCACCGTCATCAATCATCAGCCATTCATCAACCATCATGGCTCATGATTTGAGACCATCATTAAAGCATCATTCACACATCACTATCATTAATACCATCCAGTACGGCAATCACAAAACATCACTATCATCACAAAATAAAGCATTATCATTGTTATTATCCATCACTAACCATCACTAAACATCATTAACTATCACTAACTATCACTATCACAAACCATCACCAACTATCACTAACTATCAGGTCACTCACCTCCGGATGTGAGTCTCCCAGCCTTGTTACGTCTCCCCTTGGCATCCCAGGTTCCACTTCCAGCGCGTGGCCAACTTCCGTGACCTTGCGGACAGCGCGCCGCTGGCGCTGCGCCCGGGGAAGTTGTTCCGCTCCGGGCACTTCGCGGCCGCGCTGGCCGAGGCAGCAGATCGGCCATGGCCACAAGGAGGTTTTGGCCATTGATTTTTCATGTTTTTTTTTGGGGGGTATTGATTAATTAAATATGATTAATGGTTAAACAATAAGAGGTGCTTAAACAATAGTAAGGGGGTGTCAAGTTTTTTTGGGGGTTAAAATACCATATGATGATGGGTAATAATAGGGTGAAACAACTACTTGCTGGTTTGAAACAACCAATGACAACGAATAAATGGAGTTGCTTTTGGGTAATTGTTTCACCATTGGAATAATATCCAACAACTAATGGTCCGGTGAAACAACTAATAGTTGCTGGTTTGATTGACATGTTTCTAGTTTCCCGAATGTATTCACAGCTATGGTTGGTTGACTATATTATTTTCGTAGGGATATAGAACCATCAACCAGTTTTCATAGCAAAAGTGTCCAAGAATCTGGATGTTTTGTACCTGAAGTGTCTTCATTTAACCTGGGGGGACCAGTTCTGGGAAGCCTCGAGGGCTTGTTTGTCAAGAGCCCGCGGGTTTATGGCTTCTTTGCCAACAATGACTTTGGCGTGATTGAAAGGTACCCTCTGGTAAACTAACCTGGCAATGGAAAATCCACCATTTATTGCTAGTTTCCTAGGGTTTCACCAGAAAATTTGGTTAAAATCCATTGGCAGCTTAGTTTACCAGAGGGTATCTCCATTTGACGTGGCCAACTCCATTTGATGTGTCCAATTGATGCAAATTGATTCACATTGTGGAGATGGGGCATGATGGGGTAGTACCTTCCAGTTTATATTGCAAATTGACGTACATTGATGCAATTTCAATCGAGCCCTGTTGCTGCTTGTTTTTGTCATGATTGTCACTATCCTGTCACTATCCTTACAACATTTTGTGTCATTCTTTGCTCTTGATGGTGTTTCTCGAGCATTTGCTAGGGTTCAGAGACTGTCCAGCAAACCTGTGCCATGCCATACAGGATCTGAAGCGATTGGATGATTTGGGCGTTCAAACTTATGTGACTTGGATGAACCGTTGTGCTGTACGTCGAGGTTGAAGCCACTGTGTTCAAGGTATAGCAGTCATAGAAGCCCAACTTCCGCAAATTGTTGATCCATACGGTGGTGGATCCATATTTAGCATCCAGGAAAAGGGTAGATGAACATCGTACTGGTATCATTTGGGAGATGTTCACCACTGATAGGGGGTATTGACCCACAGACAAAGATCAAGGACGGTTGAGTAGTCCCAGGTACATCCACGTACCTGACAATGGTGGCATCCTTTCTTGTGAAGCCGTCAATCTATAGAGCGACACGCTCGACACGAATGAATCATAAGAAAAGGGTTAGACTCGCGATCAGGAGTAAGTAGGTTGCCCTTGGAGGGGGTTGCATCCAAAACTCCTGAACGGTGTGATGGGTCGTCGCTTCTCAAACTATAGTGGAGCATGCATT
The DNA here is from genome assembly GCA_009767595.1 of Symbiodinium kawagutii. NCBI lineage: Eukaryota > Dinophyceae > Suessiales > Symbiodiniaceae > Symbiodinium > Symbiodinium kawagutii. The sequence continues at coordinate 10,983 of VSDK01021254.1, forward strand.
GCAACCCAGTGAACGTGTCCACTCCTCATTTCGTTTTGACAACCATCTCCTTCCGATAGTGGTGGTAGACTAGACTTAATTAAACTTTGTGGATGTTGCGTTGATCTTTGAAGCATTCGTAGTGATCTCTGGTCCATCTCACAGACATGTGATGAATCATAGCAGGGGCAACGCTAGTGAATTTCGAAGACCAGAGATTCATTTTGTTAGTTTACACTCTTTACTTTAGACTTTTGTTCAATGAGGCACCTAGTAGAAGGCAGCAAAGGCAGCGATGTGCAAACACAACACGCAACCATACTTCATGAAGTATGAATGTTGGTTTTAGTCTGCTTCCAGTAGCTTAAATATACGACTTGCATATCAAAGTATGCCATCTTCTGGTTGTGCTACCCTGTCTCCCAGGCTGTTCACATCCTACATGGCTGTTTAAGTTGGTTGCGACCTGTACCTGCCTACTGGCTTCACAGGTGGACCTGAGAGATGGCTTGGACTTTGAGGGTGCCGATGCTCCCGTTTACGACACATGGTGGCGATGTGAGTTCCACAGGTGTGCCCGAAGCCCCCCATGTGGGCCTGTCACCAGTTGATTCTTGATACACCCCCGGAATTGACATCACAATATCAGCATCATGGTAACAACATGGTGATGTTAACCTTGGCAAAGCATTGTGGTTTACAAAGACATGATACCCACATAGGTGAATTAGCACCTGTTAACATTATTTCATCGTAGAGTTCCATATCATGGCTCGGTCTCACGCTGTGTCGACACCGACAACGAGGCTTCAGTTGGTGAAATAACTTGGAAAACACTAACTGGGGCCCATTTCTGGACCATTCCCTTTGGTTGGCGGTTTCGAACATTCTTTAGTTTCCCAAATTATTTGTTTACCAAATGGTTGGTTGGTTGCTTGCTTGCTTGCTTGGTTGCTTGCTTGCTTGCTTGGTTGGTTGGTTGCTTGGTTGCTTGGTTGCTTGGTTGCTTGGTTGGTTGGTTGGTTGGTTGGTTGGTTTGTTGGTCAACAAGAATGTTTGTTCCATAGGGTTGGCTCAACCACCAACAGCCATCCATTAGCCGTCGATTTCCTGTAGCAACCTAACAGGTGCAACAGGTGCAACAGGTCCGATGAGAAGATCCTGGCTTCAGCATCCGCTGTAGAAACGTGGCATCCTGGGTCTATCCAATTCATGTCAGTGAGGAACACCACTTGGTACTTACCTTGAGAATAGATCCAGTTCATGGACGGGTAGATACCCCATTCATTCTCGTTTCATTGTCAACAAGACACCTGCATACAGAGTCTCAACTGCCTGTCTCCTTCATTTTTGGTGGAAATAGTATTGAATTTTGCCATACAAAAGACTGCAAATCAAGTGGTGGAAGGCACGGACAATTCAATGCGACCATGCCCTGGTACTGGTACTTAAAACCACTTGCCAGATTGTTCATCATCAACTAATGTGTGTGTTCTTCCATCAAGCACTTTAAGGCAATGCTTGCCTTGGTTGGCGTTCAAAAAGGCACATTTGGCCAGGTTGACTATATGGCTGCAATACGTCGCAACTTGACCCGTCACTACTTTGTGTACATTTAGGGAATGGTTCTTTGAAATTGTTTAGCACATAGATTTTTCAATGCACTGTTTCTCATATCAATTCCAGATCTCACCGGGGAGGCCACCAGCACCACCAGCACCAGCACCACCACCAGCACCACCCCGGTCCGGGCACACCTTGGATCCATTGCTCCAAGGACATGTTTCCTCCCAGTCCACGACAGCAGCCCACTGCAGCTCTGGGAATGCCGGGCCAGCGCAGGCGCATTTGGTGCCCCTTCAGCCACTGGGCGCCATCAACGATACCCTGCAGCCATGGTACAAATGGTGGCTTCTCAAGTCATAAGGAACCCCAAGTTATGGAGGGTTTAATGCTATACGTAGTCAATATATTCGAAACATTGAACACGCATTCTCAATGAAGATACGTACTCAGAAAATAATTGTTCTGTGCAATCAAAGGGACATAGAAGGATCAACTCCATAGAATGAGAATGTTAGACTTCGAAATATGGGATGATTTCGCAGGTCCCCTATGACTTGAGAGACACCCAAATATTCTATAAGAATCCATTTGGGATACCTCTGAGCTACCCAAAAGCGACCACTTTCGTGGAGAGGGCACCAGCTGGTGTTGCACCTTGGTCACCGTGCCCACATCAATCACCCAAGAGGTGCTGGGATCGCCCTTGTTTCTTATTAGCGCATGGATAGCCACGCTGGTGAAGGTCCACAAACTAGAGGAGGGGCAGGGCGGATGCGTGAAGGTCTATGTTTCTTGCACATTTGTTTAGAGTACAAGATGTCATATGTATGTAGAACCCACAAGGACTGGAATAAACAAGGAAACCATTACTGTATTAGTTGAGTGGATCGGCGGCAGATGATGCTGATGTGTGACTCCCAAAATTGCATCGTCCAGGCATCGGGCCGATTGAGACTAAGGAAGCCATTGGATGAGGCTAGATATGGTGGTTTCTCAAAATCGGGGGACCCCAAAAATGGATGATTTATCACTAACAATGATTTATATTTGTATTGGATGATTTGGGGGGCCCTATTTTGAGAAACCACTGGACCTAATATGTAGGAACAGGAGAAACAACGTTCTTGATGCAGAAGGTGTTGCCTCAAACCATTGCAAGTCAAACCATTGCAAGTGGCTTCACAGGCTACGCACATACACAGATTTATGCATAGAATGTGTGAACAAATATGCCTCATGGGAAGTGGATGCAACTCGAGCACTTTCTGAAGAGTTCCTGACGACATGCGGAGTGTGGACGGCTGTGAGGCAAAGACTTGAAGATGAGGGCTTGGACTCCAGAAGAGAAGAATGGCTTGATACCGCAATCCAATCGACAAGCTTGGAGTGCTTGGTGGTCCTTTAGCTGCAGTTCTCAAGAGCGGCCCAGAACAGAAGCCCATCGGGCCCTAGAAGCCTAGTTGCTTGAGTTACAGAAGTTTGAGGTCCAAATATTTGTTTATATGCTTACATGCAGAATTAAAATGCTATGATATGTGTACGCATGCATGTATGTTTACACATATTATATTCGTTGTAAATTCAACAATGCAGCCGGCCAACCCTCCCATGATAGAAATTTGCATCCCTTTTTGAAAGATGGGTTGCATGGTCATGGCTGGTCTTATTTTGTTTGAGAGCAACCATGTGTGACCAACGCGACGTCTCAATCATTTTTTTATGTGTTATTTTCTGGAAAAGGTAGTGGGTTGTGGGTCAATACCCCTACTGTGCCCCTTGCGAATACTCCGGAAATGACTAAACTATTGTGCTGGTTAGAATGCTCACCTACATTCACCTACCCATTTTTTGGATGGTTATGACCCATAGGCCCAAATTGGGGAGTTGGGCACACCTGGGCCATCAGTTTCACAGGTACCAACGCTATGTGCGCGTCTTCCTAGAGAAGAAGGTGTGACACCGTGGCCGGGAAGTGCTCCCAAGGTCCCGATTCCTCAATTGGAGAGCTAGAGATGAGATGGCTATGGGTCAATATTAACCAACAATAATAGCTAGTTAATGATTACTATATAGGGGATAATAATCAACAATTATAGGGGATAGATACCAGCTATATATGGCTATGGGTCAGGCAGTTAACCAACCAATTTCATGAGGGATAACAAACAACCAATAATAGGGAAAACAATGGTCAATGTCTGGGGAACCAGGGGTACAGGGTTTTGACCCACTGCCAGATGGAAAACTAAAGAACATTTTCCATAGCAACTGAGATGGGTAGAGTAAGCAACTCTTTCATCAACTTCTGAATCTAGAGGACTTACAATAGATTAATAATTTGAATTGCATCAGTGTCACCAGAAGCGTTTGGGGAAAGGCATTGGATGCTTGTGTCCGACAAACAGAGCTGATGAGCCAACTCTGATCCATGATGAAACCGCAAACTTTGACACGTCTGTTTCCGGCGGGATTGATAAGCTATGAAACATGGACAAGCTATATGCACACCATTTTTTGTTGGTGTCTTCTGAATATTCCCCAGGAACACGCTGATTGTCCATTTGAAAGTCTCGACAAGTCCCAAAGTTTGGCGGCATCTGAATGGAGAGAACATGTCCGACATCTGAGTATGGAATGGTATGGGTCCAATGATCCTAAAAATGGCGAGGTGGAACATCCCCAAAGATTGGGTCTTAGTGCTTTTCACTCCAACTATGGGTCAATATCAACCCTTCGCAAGATGCCAACTTCAAGGGCCAGGCGAACATCCCAACAGTTGGACTTTGGTACAGGCACCGCCAGGTGACCATCAACACGGCGTCCAACCTGTGCGCTTTGAACCGGGCCATTTTGTTGGTGAACTCTGATGAGGCGCGCCTTGGATCCCCGAGGTTAACTGCGCACTTGGGGACTCAAACGGTGGAGCTTCAAAGGTTGGTGAATTTCCATTGGAATGAGACAGAAAAATGGTGGGATATGTTGGGATTGTTTTGGTGGTTGCTGTATTTGGATCTACTCGTAGAGTCTGTGAAAGATAGGTACTAGGACTGTGAGATTGTTGGGTTTTTTCCTCGTCCATGTTGTATTTGAGCTCCAGACATGAACAGCAGAGCTGAACTAGCAGAAGCCAAACAATGTCAAAAAATATGCTGGCTGTTGTGATGGCAAGGTTCTACTTACTTGGTGGGCGGTTTTCATGTGTGTATATGATTCTATGTTGCACATGCCTCTAGGATCGTAAATGGATATATGGAGGCTCTAAAAAGACTAAAGGTATGAGTCAAGTATCATCAAGAGCATTCCTATTGGGGAGGGTTGTAGACATACAGGCCTACAGAAGTGCATAATTTACAATGATATACACATATTTTGTGCACAGGTATACTTGTCCTAACATGCATGTACATACATGTGCAATGTAAAACGATGTAAGACGCGGTTCATATATACATATTTACATACAGATCCATGTTGTAGACACAAGTATGTATAATTGCATGTGTAATCACATGTATATAAGCATCTATATTTGCATGTATAGAAACATATTTGCATATTTACACAAATAGGTATATACATATACATACATACATATATGTGTTTATGTATTTATTTACATAAAAGTACATGCTCAACCTTAATATACATACGTATACACGTAAATATTTACATATTCTATATGTACCAGCCTGGTTGTTCAATCACTAAGCATTGGTGCCATCACTTGGTCCAGTGCGCAAGAGCCAGCAGCCACAGGTCTTGAAAGCCATGAAGGCACTGACAGATGCCCCTTGGCCAAGCAGTGGAACCCGCCAACTGTGGTTGTTTTTTCGTTTTTGAAAAGATTCTTGGCAATGATACCCCTCATAGACTAATAGATTGAAACTCGCAGATTGAATAGTAGATTTGAATAATAGGTGATGAATTGGTACCCCCTTGATTCATGCTGTTTGAATAAGCTACTGTTAGAATGAGTAGCAGGGGTAGGCGGTCTTCGAGCAAACTCGGGCTGCTGACCATGTCCAGAAATGGATATTGCCAGTGCTGTCAGCCATGAAGCGTGTCAGGGTTCCTACAGTGAGCTGACCACCCTGGCCATTTTGATTGCACCGTACCCTTAGTCAGGTCTGTGGATTTCTGACAGGGCATGGCCACATCTCTGGCAGATCCGCCAGGCTAAATATATCGCAGATGAGTAAATGACCCCCCAAACGTCGGACAGTGCACTGAGTGGTCCATGTTGAACTCAATGGCAACCAAATAGGAGATCATAGGAGGATCTCATTCATAAATCGTATCATGTATATTTGCTGATACACAATACATGTATCATGTATGAATACACAGGTATAGGTAACTACTTTTATAGTTCATGAGAATTGCGGACAAACAATCAATAATTCCCAGCTGGCAAAAGATGGTACCATAGCACACTGGTGCCAGTCACTGGTTCTTGGGGGCAATGGCGACCATTCTCATATTTTAGTGTCAGCCACAGCGGTGGTATGTGCAGAGTGGTGCCTTCAAGATGTGACGAATGGTTATGCTTAGTGCACTGTATAGAACTTGTGTGTTTTATATAGCGAATAATTGGAATTAATTAACCACATTAGTTTATGATATATAAATATATATATGATATATGGCTGAAGATGGGTCACTATAGGGCACAATGACCAATTCCTACCTAGATATGGTGTATGGCAACAAAATCAGTGTGGGTGCTTTGTTAGGTTTGCAGAGGTAGGAAGGCGCTGAAAACATCTTTGGAATGTTGCCGTCGTCAAAGCCAGACATCACCAAGGACGAGTAGGTGACCATGCTAACAAAACCAGCAAAGGCTTCAGTGTACTTTGTCCCGCCCACACCCATGGCTTTGCCTATACCTAAAGCCACCACAATTTGATTAATTCCAAAGAAGTCATATCATATTTGTACTCATGCTATTAGACGAAAGCATTTGAAGTGCATATAAATTGATGTAGTTGTTTTGGGGAAGAAGGTGAAGACTTTCCGACTTTCACTAGCAATGTGCATCACTTGCGCTATTGAGGGTACTGCCATCATCGCAACAGCCATACCCGGCACCTAAGGAGAAGAACTACCCAGTGGTCTTCGGCTGCGTTGCAGGACAGCTGCCAATAGCGGCCATGTGAGTCACTCACTGGAATCCATCACGACCAAAATGAAGGTTGACTGCTCACTTGTCATGTCTCCTTATTGGTTGACCAAACGTCAACAAAGGATTGTACCGGACTCAACATGTTTTTTTCGAGTAAGATGAAGATATTGCGTTTCCTAAATCATTTCCATAAAATGGGTCAAGCAGTTAGCCAACCAATTTCATTTGGGATCATAACCAACAATAATAGGGTAAACAATAGTAAATGATTGGGGAACTAGGGGTGCAGGGTTTTGACCCAGTGCCATGTACTCTATTTATTTTGTGTATATAACTTTCTCAAGTTGTTTGTTTTGCCGCTGCAGCGATCTTCAATTCAAAAACATATTCATGTTGGCATATTTCCATTAAATGCTACACATTTGTTAAGAATACTTTTTCACAAACAGCCGTTGCATGCGATGGAATATAGTTTCGCTCGCGGCCATGAAAACGCATGCGGCCCCTCTCTGTTGCAGAATTGTGCCGACAGAATACTGCTACAGTTCCGTCCGCCAGCCTCCTTTGATTTCAACTTGTGACGAAGTCGGCATCGCAGGAAAGGATAGAACAGGGCTCCTGGCTTGCCTTGTTCTCAGTGCTCTTGGCCTGGACAAGGACCGCAGGGCTGGTGCTGCCGAAACCCATGAGATCCTGAAAACACTACCAATATAGTCAACACAGTATTCAGGGAAAGTAATGACTGAATACCAGGATTTGGAAAATTCATCAGTTGGAAAATCAACCCATGGATCCTGGGGAATCAGCATAATCAGCCATTTTGGGTTATTTAAGCTTCGTAATTCATGGTGAATGCTGTTTGATAATGAAGCAGTGAGTCAGAACCGCTCTGGACCCCCATGCACCTCAGATCCTAAGATGAAGAGAACAGGTACCACTGTTGAGATGTTCACCCACTCTTGGTCATACATAAATGTCATAGTCATAATATGTTTCATAGGATTTCATAGGTGTTCAATCACCAGACATGACTTCATGGTGAGCTCAGAAGGCTCCCAGGTGTCCTGAGCAAAAGTGGTTGAACTGCATGGTGTGGCTTGAGGTTGCCGGGGTTTCAAGTCCTAGGCATGTTGATTCATCATGAGTAATGAGCAGGTGGGATCACAAGTGAGAAAGGGTGGGATTTTGGTGGTTCGGCATTTTCACCGTAAGATTGTCAGATATAGTCGACAAGTGAGATAGCAAAGAACAAGAGCTGACAGTGGCATAGACAAATTGACTTGGAGCTAAACCAACACAAGCAATTTGGCTAATCCGTGTACAGATTCACCCACATGTTGGGCATCGAACAGGTGAGCAGAATTTCATAGATTCAACCCATCAAGATCCCGCTAGGTATGACTTCATGAGTTAGAAGAGTTATAGCTTCCCAGCATCCAGTGTGTCACCTGCAACTGCTACAGTCTCTAGCTGCTGAGCTTGGTTGTTAGTGTCAGTGGCTTGACAGGAAACCATCATGGCCGATTATCTCAAGACGAACCTGGCAGCGGAGCACATCAACGCCTGCGCACAGGCGACAACGACAACTGCGGGGCGGTAAGACCTGCCAGTGGGAGATCTAGGATATGTGTCGCTTGGTGTCCGATGTACATCATTCTTTGGAAACGAGTCAGTTGTCGATATGTGCATTATTTTATTTCCAAGATATGTAGATTTGTTTATGAATTTATTTACACAACTATTAATTAGGTTGTGTGCAGTTGTCCCTACCAGTTTTGGTGGTTGTGGCTCGTTGATGCAGATGCGGTACATGAGCGCTTGCGGCTACCAGCAACTTGATGATCCAACTTCTCATTCAAGAGGCAAAGAACCGGAAAGCTCACATGGATTGCCAAAATGACTGGCTTTATGAAGGTGAGTTATTTTCTTACAGGGTGATGTGAGAAGCAACAGCTTGACCCCAGCTCTGGGGTGCTCTTTCTTATTGGCTTGACAACCACATGCCCCCTTTTTCGGGGCCTTCAAAATCACTGTAGCAACCAGGGACGCGACGCGTACATCGTACGCCTTGCAGCCGAGCCACATCCACGGCACCGTTCCACCCAGCCACGGCCACCGCGGAGGTGGGCCTGGCGCTGTGGTGGAAGCAGCTGGAAGCGGAAGATCCGCGGCGCTTCAAAATGCTGCAGAAGAACGGTCAGGTCGCGGAGCTGAGTCGACATTGTCACAGGGTCAAAATGAGCTGCCCATGGTGACAAGGCAAATTTGATGAGGATGAGGATGTTCGTCAGCATCAGCAGCAGCAGCATCATCATCGTCATCATCATCATCATCATCATCATCATCATCATCATCATCATCATCATCATCATCATGATTGTAATTTCATGCTTGGCTGCACATGTGCCTACACCTTGCAACGGTTGTGGAAACGGGTTTCATGGGGGGTCCAGCGTGGCAACCAGCATGGCATCCAGGTTTATGATTTGCAGTATGATGCCTCCTGGCCTGGCCTAGGCCAGGATGGGCTGGGTAGCGGTGTGGCTCACCGTTCTGTACAGTTTTCCAGATGTACATAAGATACTGAGATCCTTATGTACATGCAAAAGGCCATGTGTGTATATATATATATTTACATTTAGTCAAGTCTTTCTATATAAACAAATATCACAATGTCACAATTCACAATATGTTTTTATACATACATATGATATATCCATGTGATTATTGTGGCTTTCATCCCCTTTTGGATTGAGAATTGCAAGTCCACCCTGAAAACGGTTCAAGATTCAAGATCATGTTCACACAAAACCATTGGATAGTGTTCTACCCAACCTTTTTATGTTCTTGTGAACACTTACATTGAGGTTTGGTTCATCAAGTCTACACTTTTCCGGGGGTACCCCACGATGGGTCACTGTGACGTTGTGTCCGGGCATGGTGACTCCTTTTGCACTTAGCTGGACAGCATCATGACTGTCATGACTCTTTGCACGTCATTGTCATTGTCTTTGTTTCATTTCTCCCCGGAGCCATGCCACAAAGTCTTGGCTTTGAAAATCTTTAAAATGTGTCTCTCGGAGTTTCTGTACTCCAACAGCGAGGGCCCTCAAGAAGTTTGAGGTGTTTATCATTGGCTACAGCCAATTGAGACTAATTGTCTCTAGTTGTAATCGGTGTGTATATTTTTGTATATTAGATACAAAGGTGCTTGGTGAGCACATGTGCTGTTTTTCACAGAGAGACAACTTAATCGGATATGGTTGGATTCATGTTCTGAGGGCTGGAAAGATCACGGTGCAACCAGCCAGATTGCGAGCAAAAGTTTGGCCACATTCACGGACCGGCCTCTAATAGCCATCACCTCTATACAATCGAGAATGTGCATGATTGTTCGATGCTTTTTCTTGGTGCCCATATGTATTTTGCACAAATCAATAGGCACACAATCCACACTTATTCAAACACGCAACAAGCAACAAACTAATCATTAAGTTGGTTCAAGTGCACCTACTATCACTTGCTCTTACTAAGCAATCTTTATTTATTGTATATGATTACTTATTACTTATAGTCAGTTTGTTTGTGAGGCAAGGCATCAAAACGTTGGTGTTTAGCTCTGGGTGGTTGTGCTTGGCAGCGGAAGGCACCAATGGCGGCGTTGCCGCCCCGCCTGCACCTGCCGTGTTCCCAGCAACGATGGCTTACACACTTGACCTGCTGGAAGAGGAGCGGCGAGGGAGAGTTTTCTGCACGAAGTGAAGAGAGGTAAGAGATCATGTACCGTGATGTACCATGATTTTTTGAATGTAAATATCATATGACACATGTATTCATATGTATGTATATATATGTATGTATATATATATATATATATATCTAATATATCTATCTAAATAAGTAAAAAAGTATTTGTGAAACACATACGTATATATATATATATACATATTATGAACAAATCATCTGTATGTACATAAATACCTGTCTTAGAGGACGTTCAGGCTCATTCATGATCCATGGTTAAATTTGATCAATGCAATGATTCCTTGTAGCACAGGTCGATACGAATCATAGCTGGCAGCTTACGCCCCCGTGCGCACGCCAGGAAGGAGGAGCCTTGGTCTACTTGGAATCCATCGGCTTTGGCGCCTTGGCGATGTCGCTAAGGGTTGATGAAGTGCTGATCCTGCTGGACATGTGACTCTCGAAGCACCACGGCCCATTTGCACATGGCAGGAGGCATTTGTGGAACCATGCTGCATTCCTGACGGCTGACTGGAACTGAGAGAAAATATTGTTGTACGTATGGGTTTGTTCATGCATACATCATGAAAGATATACGTACACGCACATATTTATATTTATACATATTGTGACAGAACAATCATTGTTATTATCCAGCTAGACTTGCGACGGAGTGCACCACACACATCAAGCATGGAAACACATCTCCACCATTTGAGACGTTGAGAAGCGTTGAATGTGTTGATCATTCTCTTGGCCCTGGTGGATGCGTTTGACTCTCATGACAGAATTCATCTTCTTTTCGATAGTAAGTGGTCACCAACCATGGTTCCCAGGGGTTACAAACTACCTTATAGGGCTTATAACCATGGTTCTAACCCCAGCTGCCCATCCAAGTACCAGTTGAACCACCAAATTGATTGGCTGACCGTAATTTGGCTCGTAGTACTTTGCAATTGCTAACCCTTGCTGAAAAGCCCAACCGAAAACGCAGATTTGATGATAATTGAGTGTGACAGAAATTGAACGCATGTATAATCGTGATCTATATAAACAAGTAAGTACATATTTGCCACACTTGTAATCATTCAAGCGTTTTTTACGAGATCAATACTGTGCACCCCATTTGTTTACCTGATCAACTTGACTCCATGATTTTTGTAAGTGATCTCCAGGGCCGGATGACGTTCAGAAGCTTCGCGACATCCTTTTAGCTTCCTGACAAGTCGGTGCCGGAGCAGCTGGGGGATTGAAGGGATGCGTGTTTCTCTGAAACATAGTGGGAGATCCATGTGAATACCAGCTCCGTATTTGATGGTGGATCGCCAGCTATCTTTGTTTAAATGGGGGGGGGTGGTTGTATGGTACCATTTACAAAAAATCTTCTTTGGACTGTGATATTCACATCCACATTTTGTTTGGGATATGGAGTTGTAAAGCAACCCTGAGAATGCATGTACCTACAATTACCTACATTATACATTTACATACCAACGCAGTGCGTAGTCATACACAATGTGCATCCACGTACACAATGTGTCTATTCTGTATAATTAATGTTTGTAAATTTGTACGCATATTTATCTCGATCCATCTCATGCAAATATTGTCAGGGATGCATGAATGAAACATGTACCATGTGACAGTCGTTCGAAGTGAGTCACTCACGTGTAGAGCATAGAGAACCCACTAAGTTTGGGCTACAAACATACACCAGCCCAGGCAGACTCTGTCCGGAATCTATTCGGCGAGTCTGATTTGTTTCTGAATTTGTTTTTTTCCTACAAAGCAATCAATCTGTTTTTTTTCCTGATCTATTCTGAATTAATTCTGGCAATCAATCTCGGGAGTGTCATGGTGCCCAGAATTGATTGGTGTTTTCCCATGTTTTCCCCATACCACAATTGAGAATGGTACCCTGAGTTCTGAGGGATGGCAGTCTGTATGAAAGCATCCAAAGTATTATCACTGGGTGCTAGGCTCCTAGGTCCCAAAGCCAAAATATGCCAGTTGATTGGTTGCTATTGGGGAGAATGCTGGCCATATTGATGGAGGGATTATTTTAACCCGATGGGTCAGCAAGAGCCCGGATAAAATAGAATCATGTTTGGCTAGGTTTTGCGGATGAATCACCCACCATGGCTAAGTGACCATCAAGTAAGGCTAATCAATCAACCATCATTCACTGGGTTGGTTCATGAGAAAGATCTACAGGAAAACCGACCTTCTCTTAACCTTTCATTCAATTATAGGGGGGTTCCGGCACATTTTCCCATCACCATCATGCGTTGCTTCCTTCCGTGCCAGTTCCTGTGAAGACGCCAGCCCGGCTGCGCCACAAGCCCCATTGTTTCTGGGCATTTAGAGCTGGAGGGGCTTGCCAGTTGAATAAACGTGTTGAAGTACGGCGCAGCTCCGGTAAGAACTGGGATATGGGTGTTTCTCAAAATAGGGGACCCCAAAAAATGGTCGGTCTATGACTATAACCGATAGCTGGTTCGTATTAGATGATTTTGGGGGGTCCCCTCTTTTGAGAAAGCATCATATGGTGGTTTCTCAAAATAGGGAACCCCCCAAAAACGGTTGATTTATTGCTATAAATGATTAATATTCAATGATTTCGGGCTACCCACATTTTAAGAAACCCCCTTGTGGCCTTTGTAACAAGAGTTTGATGAGCCGGAGAAGCATGGTCAGAAACCACTTGCTAAGTGGGGAATCCCCATCGTCCCAAAGAGGTGATGGTAAACGAACTGACACCCCAAGGCTGACGCGCTTGTCCTGCCACACCGTTCCAGTGCTTAGAAGGGCACCCTGCCTTGAAAGGCATCAATTCCATCACAGATGGTTGAAACCATTGGCATTTTGCCCTTGGTTCACAACCCTGGGTTTGCTGGGGCGTTTTACTAATATTGTTGCTGTAGCTTTCGATGGAGCACCAGTAGCAACTGGTGTTCTCCTGTGTGTCATGATGTGTACATACGCAAAGATTGATCATATCATATCATATCTATAATTAGAGTTCATGTCCATAAGGTGAAAACACATAGCATGAGCTTTATCATGATGTGTGTTTCTTACCATATGGAAACATCGGTGAAGACGTACCATTTAAATAATCTTGTCCTAGAGTCCTAGTGTGTGCCTTTGTCCTTTGTGTGATTCATAGTTTGACGATTGTCGGATGATGTCAACTTGGAGGTAGTGCGCCCCCAATGGTGAAACCATTGGTAGATCATGGATCCGGAAATGGCCACTTTCCATCCATGTTAGGTTCCGAAGAGTATCAACCGATATCAATTATCTCAACCATCATCAACAAAGATCAACCACTCTACACTAGAACCAGCAACCATCCTGAACTATTTAATATTAAAATACATTGAACATTGTTCGCCATTGTGAACCATACCAATGGTATCTACTCATAATCATTATCAGTATTTCTATTGGTGATTGCTAGCCATTATCATCCATAGAATTATATACATATTTAGCAGCAAGAAAATTATTCTATAAGCACACCTGGTTCGCCGTTATTAACCATTTGTATCTCCCCAGTTGCATGCATTCAGTCATTGCCACTATCGCAAACCATTATTGACATCGACCATGCTTAAGGATCAATTCGCGATCATTGGCCGCTGCCATCTTTCATTACCAACCACAGTCCACCATCAATCAACCATCATCGCAGTAACAGCCATGATTCGCCAGCATTAACCAGGAAATGATGTGATTGACCATTAGCAATCATTAGCAACCATTTTTGACCATTATGAAGCATTGATATTAACCAACATTCTTAAGTATTTGGCAATTATTTTCCTCTTGCCTCAGCGTTTTGTGCTCAAAGAACTCGGGACCCTGTTCTGCAGAGCGATGCCGCCTGGAGGTGGCGGAGACGGTGGGAGAGTGAAATGGTGAACAGTTCGAGTACCGGTTTTGAATGGCTAGTAGTGGCACAGTAGTGGTTATGCGCTCATTACGGGTTGGTGGTTTCAAACATATTTGGTTTCCCTATAGTAATTATTACCCAATGATTGGTTGAGTATTTTTTTGACTAGGTTATATTCATTCAAAACTACTAGGCTTTCTAATGCTAGGGTTATATCCAGTTGTGCCACAGAAAACTGGTTGGTGGTTTGATTGACATCTGTATTTTCCTAATTGTACTAACACACAATTGGTTGGTTGATGGGGTTGTTCAACCACCAACCAGTCATGATATCATGGCCCAGGGTTTAGTCCATGGCTTTTGACCACTCGTGGGCCAGAACCACTGAGGTGAATTAACAGTGGCTTAATTACCAATGTTCCTGCAAATACCAATGTTTCTTAATTACCAGTGGCTTAATTACAGTGAATTAACAGTGGCTTGATTTGCAAATACCAATGTTTCTGCTGGTTGATTACTCAAAAATTACTTCCCCACAAGGTGCCGTTCTGGATGATTGTTAGTTGATTCATCAAATCATTTGGACATTTAGTGGCCCATTGATGGTGCATACTAATTGTACTACTCGCTGACAATACACATATATAAATAGATAGCTATTTACGTATCAAAAACATGTTAATTGCTGATTGACAGTGGCCTTTTTTTACACGGAAATGGGCGGATATACCGACCATGATCATGATATGACACGAGTAAGGTACTGCCGTTCTTATCACCTCAAACTGGTACGTGGACATGGCAAAAGCGGTACAAGTTGGGAGATGGTCATCAGGCATACACGGCACCCCCTCATCAGGTCATCATGGCAATCAGGATCCAACCACCTGTACTTGCCTGTTCTGGTCAGTATGTCGGTTCGTGAACACGCAAATCATGTTGTGCAGAAGCATTTAGCGATCCATTAACTATCCTTGGGTTGATATTTTAAGTTACACCTAAACTTGCTTGAAATTGAGGCCACTTGTTATATTCTGGTATTTTGGTGGATATGGTTACACCAATGCATTCTGGAAAGCCACCTGTTATATCCAGGTTTTTGTCAAGCGTCAAATCTCAAACAGCTGGCTTGTTAGAATACCAGCGAACCCATCCTCACTACATTGTGTCTTCAAAGCACCTGGTTGGTTGATTGGCTGGTTGGGTCGCTTATATCACGGGCCAATGTTAGGCACTTCTGTGGAAACAGGGCCGCTGTTTTTTCTTTCAAAACAATCAACCATGGTGATTGTATTGGTCAAGAGTTCTTTTTGCTCCTGAACACATGTTGTTCGCATTGCAACCATGATATACAATGAGCACATTTGTCAGCGGCAGTTGGGCGATATGGGATGGCTTGATCCATACAGTCGTACACCCAGTAAATTGCATACATATATGAAATTAGACCCTTCAAAAAACAGATATGTTCGCGCTTCCAGAGAAATAGATGTTAGGTATGGTGTATTATGTATATATATATATATATATACATATATACAACCACTATGGACTCTTGGAACTTTGCAGCGCATTTACTTGGCCCAAATCTGAATCACTGGATCTTGGAACATACCCTTTTCCATATGTACGAGACGAATCTTGACACATGTGCGCTTGTCTTGCAGATATATGCAACTGTTTTTTTCCTATATTTGCATATCCATTTGGTATGCACGTAAGACACATGTTATTTGTTCGAGTCTTGAATGGTAGACTCGGTCGGGATCCTAGGATCGTAATCGAACCACCCCCCTTCACCATCCGTGAAACCTTGGTGGCAACGTGCGCAGTACGACTTCCAGTTCATGCCACGGCTTTTGGGTATAGTTGCTGCTGCAATGCCTCCCTAAATGCAACTTGTTTTTGCTTTACATGTGTCACTTGCTTTGTTTGTTTAGTGATTGTGTGTGAAGATAGTCCCTATTGATTTATCACTAAATCAATCATTCTGCGCAGTTTCTTTTGTAGACCGCGGTGAAACATGATTCTACGTCACATCGAATAACCTACCGCTACAAACTAATAACTAACAACTAATCACTGATAACTTATAACTAACATTTAGTGACTGACCATCAAGATTGTATCAAGCATTGCTTGGCATCGTATGGCGTTGCTTTTGAAGGAGCTTGGAGCTCCAGCGACTTCAGGTGGTGTCTCGATTACCTCCATCAACAGAGAGACGAATATCGATGAAATCATCGAGGAGGCGCTGGTCAATGGATGAGTTTGTTTCGATGTAAAGTTTTTTTCACATTAGACAACAACAACACCAACAACACCAACAACACCAACAACACCAACAACACCAACAACACCACCACCACCACCACCAACAACAACAACAACAGCAGCAACAGCA
>VSDK01021254.1:28197-78932 GCA_009767595.1 Symbiodinium kawagutii
GGAAAATAGCGAGGAAAATCAAGTACAAAGCAACAGCAGCACTGTTGTGAGGAAACTGTGCTGTAATCGTGTGATGAGTGAGTAGCATTTCTCACGGGTTGATGTATCAACATGGATATCTATTCCTGTACAAGTAACCCACAAACATCGCTCACCGAATCTACAGCAATAATGAGGTTGTGTTCCATGACGCATACCGCATCTCAGCCAATACAGATTCTTCATAGGGCTCTTGCCTTCAGGCATCTTTTTTGAGAGGAGTTTGAAAATTAGGGACCACGCAGGAATTCATGGCTTCCAAGTGGCCAAATAGCCTGACAACATGTCCATGCCGGCTCATTTATTGCAGTCCTACACCGTGTTGTTTGTCGCATACATATATCATATATATATATATATATATTCATATGATATATGTATATATATATGATATATGTGTTTGTCATACAAGATCCTGCAAGTGTTCATCAAATGTGCTTATTGATTTGAAAGTAGATGAAATTGAGGACGACTGTTGCAACCTTTGCTTGGCGTGTGAATGATGCCCCCATGTGCATCTCACATAGAAGAGATTAAATAATATTCATATCAATGCACATGTTCTCTGTCACTCGTGCACTGTGTTCATTCAATTGTGTGGCTTAGTGACACTTGATGTGTGTTCAAAGAAAGAACACGGTCTTATAAACAAAACATAAACAGCAATTTTTGGCAAGGTGTACAGCTTTGCTTCTCCTGTACTGCAAAATCACTCAGAAGGCTTGGATGGACTAAAACTTGAGTTTATGATCACAAGGTTGTTTATGGGATCATTATATACCGTATTTCCATCATGCAATTGATGCATGCTCATTAAATGACTTGGCAGCCCCCATTCCACAGTCACTCCAGACATGGCGCCCCTGCAGCTTTCAGGTGCGCAGGCGCAAGGAGGCAGGCATGCCCCAACTTGGCAAAACCAGCAACTTCTTGGCACAGCGCTGGGTGCCACCGGTTGGGGACTTCCACGGTCTTCCATCTTGGAACCTGGTGGCTGGGGATTTGCGAGGACCAAGTAGAAGTACCATGGTCCAAAGCATCCAGTAATGACTTGTGGTCGAACCTGGGATGATGGACCGGCGAAGATCCGGGCGACCATGTGAAGCTGTCATGATGGTGTCCAGGTGATCTCAACACTCCAGGTGTGTCAGAACTGGGGCATTGCAACTGAATCAACTGATGAGTTGAGACACGGTCACAACACTCCAGCTGAATCAAGTGATGAGTATTCTCCTTATGTTCATACTGCTCTGTTGGCTCACCATGGGCTTGAAACGCTTGAACTTGCCGTAGCAGTAGCAGACCTTGGGCATCGCCATTTGGTGTCAAGACTATTCCCATGTTCTCCAGGACTCGATGCATTGAACATCATCAGTATGTTCTAGCCTGCCATGGGCAAGTGTTGAAACATGTTGAAACATATTTTGTAGCAGACGTATCACTGCTGTCAATGATTGGATGCAGCTGCATCAAGGCTCGTTTCCAGGCAGAACATGTTTTTGCGTCTCCAGTGGCGCATTCAGCCCAGCCCCAGCTGCTGCTTCACGTGGCGGTTTCCCGCCATCGCCAGTGGTTCCCAAGGTATGCAGGACTACGAGCTGACGAAAAAACGCGATGAACTCCACAAGAAGGTTCGCCCTGAGTTGATCTTTGACTCACAAAGGCATCTCCAGATGCCTGGCTGCAACTTTCCATCTGGGTTTAGTATGGTTAGGTGCTTACATTGGGCGGTGCCATGACAAGTCAGACTGATGGTTAAAAAACAAATCATAAAGAGAGTTTAGGTTCAGATGCAGGAGACAAATGGAGAGGAACAGAAACGGGATCCTGACGGCCCCATTGCAACCTTTGCATCCACTGTATTTTTCACTACCCTGGCAGGACAGGACTGACATTCGATACTTGCATGTCATTGACCCGTGGGCACCCAGAGAATTGCACTTGCGGTACTGGCTTTAACTTCACATTGCCGGTTGTGAAGTTTCAGGGGGAGTAAAATCTGGAAGGTTATGTGGACAGGCCAATTGTCGCATGAAGAAAGAGTTTGAAGAAAGAGTGTTGTTGCTACCTCAAGATATTTGTCAAAGTTGAATTACGCTATACAGTAATTGTTTTCCTGAGGTCGGTCAACTTCAGCACTTCGGTGTAGAGTTTCAACCCCCTTCCTTTTTGGATTCGTTGCGTCTCTTAGGAAAATGCGGAGCAAGCTCGCTGCAGATCCTTCCTTTGATGTGATGCACAATCCATCCGTCACCTTCAGCGATCACTCGACGAGCACCGTTGCCAAGAGTTGTGCAGGACAGTTGCCCCGATGTTTGTTGATGTTGATCCCCGCTCGAACACGAACTTCTATGTTTTCGCGTGGATGGGGCATACCCCCACACATCGGTGCACCCACATGGTTGTTTCATGTTGTTTCACCAGAATCACTAAAAGCTTCAAGTGGTTGGGGCCATTCCCGATTTTGCTAAGGTTGATGAAGGGCAATTGCTGTTAAATTGCATGCCCTGGATTAGGGGGTGCGGTTACTCGTAGATGGTTAGAGAATGTTGGAGACTTGTTCATACTTGTTCTGTGATTCTGCATTGGTATATAGTTTAATATTCTATGGCAATCATCGATCGTATGGCATATGATGTCTATGACTACGCTATGACGATTCCTATTTCATGAGTATCATTTGTAGTATTCTTAAATCATCCCTGTTCATCACTTCATTGCTTGTAGTTCTTGTTGTTTCAAGTTGTTTCTTCATCCGTTTTGGTTGGTTGATTGGTCGATTGATTCATGCCTGCTTGTTGGTTGTGTTTATTTGTTTTGCATGAGTTTGTTGCTGTTGTTGTTGTTGTTGTTGCTGTTGTTGTTGTTGTTGTTCTTCTTCTTGTTCTTGTTCTTGTTCTTGTTCTTGTTCTTGTTCTTGTTCTTGCTGTTGTTGTTGGTGGTGGTAGCTGGCTGTCTTATTTATTTATGTTTTATTTTTGGTTCTGTACTGCTACTGGTGAATTGTCTTGTTTTTTTGCTGTTGCTGCCCCTATTTGCTTGGCGCGGTTCCCTGTGCACTTCCCATGGCTACCATCAAGTAGTCTTTGTGCAGCTGCAGGAAGTAGCACGTTTGTGGAGCTCTTGAAAAAGCAATATGGTCACTGGATTGGCGAGTGCAGCTGGTGGGTGAAAACGGGATATCAGAATATTTTGCGTTGAGTTCAGCACCGGCAAGTGTACATTTGAGTCTATCAGTTGTATCATCAATAAATCAAACATGGGATGAAGCAACAGTCACTACAGGAAGAAAAAAACATCAAGGAATTTGATATTGGAAGGCTCCGGTTGGACAGCATGTGGGTTTTTGTTTGTAGAACGATAAGGAACAAAAGCACAGGATAACCCCAAGAATGCCCGCTCAAGTCAGTGGTGTCCTCCGTGAAAAGACGATCAGAAAACGATCACAAAAACACCAACAAAGTTATATGAAAGCTTTGTTCTCTAGACGCTTGCCCATTCCTGTGGACCACAGGCCCATCATTTTGCATTCATAGAAGGATGGCTGTTGCTTTGGCCTGTCAAACCATACAGAAGAAACAAACGATAGCGTTGAAACTAGGCAACTGATCTTGAATAGTGTTTTTTTAAACTACCTAACTTTGGCCGAACTTTGAGTGCCCTCAAATAAGCAATCTATTCATTCATAAAGACAATGTTGAGGCGGCCAGGTTGCTATATCCAGACGACGTACTCTTTGGATCTCTGGAACTGTCAATATGTTGAGAATATCACTTTGGGACTGTTCTGGTGGGTGGATTCCTAGTTTTTTTACCGATATTTGGAATTGGTAAATGGTGGTTTCTCAAAATAGGGGTACCCCCAAATCATCCATTACTAGTCATTTAGTAGCACTAAACCAACCATTTTGGGGGTCCCCTATTTTGAGAAATCACCATTTGGCTGATGGTGTCACGGTAGTTTGCATGTTTTTCGACCGTGGTCGTGAACTCGAAGAACGACCTGCAAGATGATGTGAGCTTCATATGGTCACAGTTGTTGATCGTAGGCAGTACTAAATCATGGTTGGTCATGGTTAGTGGCTGATGCTGTTTCATTTGTACTGACTATGATCATATGAATTATCATGGTTAATCATCACATAAATCATACTAGTTAGTGGCTGATACTGTGTTGATGTCATGCTGTGATTTGTTTGATGTTGTGGCTGTAGTGGTGCTAATGAGCTCTAACCATCAATAGCAAAGGGTCCCATGAGTTATTGTAATAATTATGATGGTTAATAATTCGTTGACCATGAAACATTTCATGATGGTCTCATTAGCAACTAAGGGGACTGTCCTTTGTTGGCCCCAGCCGCCACCCCCAGCCCCACCTCCCAGTGATCTCTCAAGTCCCCCACCCAGCCCCAGCCTTGCCGGCTGCAAGGCCAAGTTTGAGGTCCTCAGGCGAGGGTCCCCTGGTCGGTCGAGCCCAAGAATCCATGCTGGTCCCTCAGCAACGATGATGGATGACGTTGGGGAAGTCAATTGGTCAATCTTTATATATATATATATATATATTATATATATATATATTATATATATATTAACTGTGTGTAACTGGGTCCAACTAGGTATAACTGGGCATAATCCAGTGGCGTATGTAATTGGCTTAGTTATACGTATAGATATGTATTTTTGTGTTCTGGGTACAAATAAGGTTTTCTTCCAAAGCAGATTTATAAACCCTGGTAAATCTAGTCAATCTAGTGGCATTCACAGCTCTTAGTTGTCCCATCGTATTCAAGTCATTAACATTTCAATTCTGACGTACTGGCATTGCTACGCACACATTACCATGCCAAGATGGGGACAGTGCCACAAGCAGTTATATATATATATATATATATTTATTATTTTTTATTGATTTATTTTTTATTTATAAATATATTTACATATATATATATATAGATATATGACTAAAGAGTGAGGCAATCACCTTCAGAAGAAAACCCCTAGGTTTTGGGAAATCCATTTTTCAGATCCACCAGGTAGGCTGCTGCGCCACCCGCCAGGTTCCTTGGCCGGTCGCTGCGACGTGAAACGATGCGCGGTCTGACTGGCAGCTGAACCCGCTGAGGGTTTAGCTAGAAAGAGATGTAGGGTCGCTAGGGTTGAGCTGGTTTAGCCAGAACAACCCTTGGAGTTGATAGCACATTTTTGAGTTCTGACTCCCATGGTTTAGGGTCTATGGCAATAACTGGTTTCGAAAACAAGAAAAGACAAAAATATACTTGGAGACTTGGAGACCGACAGACGGTCTCGGAGCACAGATACAACAGAAGCACCCATGCACATTCAGATGTATAACATGTATGCTGTTTTATACAGATATCGTACCTTCAATCATAGCATTCATATGTAATCAGATATAGACTAACATATTATGTATTACACTTATTGTGCGTGTACATGTGTACATGTACTGTATACAGATGGTCACATTTGAAAGAAATGCACATGGTTTTCATCCCACCGTGGTTGATCAATCCATAGATCAACCATAGATCAACCATAGATCAACCATAGATCAACCATAGATCAACCATAGATCAACCACCATGTAGTTCGCTGGACCATTGAAGTCAGACGAGGCCGGCCCCACAACTCCCAAGGAGTTGAAGTGCGATGCCGCACACGCGAAGCGACCACACCACTGGTGCCGGGTTGGATACAGTGCTGCCGCACAAGTGCGCTTGGTGAAGGGATAGGATTTGTGGATGCAACATGAGGCAACAGCAAGAACCAGTGTCTATGACCGCAATGAAATGCTAAGCACGTGGATGTGGTTAGATGTCAATAGCCTTTTTTGGTTCGTTCTTTTTGTTTGATCCACCATCTCCAGTACTGGTTGCTGGTGATGTTTTTTTGATTTGATGGATAACAGGTGTATCCGTTGTGCACCTTCAGCTTTTTACGGCTGAGAAAATCAAATGAACTGTAGATAAGATTATCAACCACCATTGGTAGGCCTACGGTAGGCTATGATTATCAAGCATGATTTATAGTGGGAATGGTCAACCATCATTAACATTATCATTTAGCTATGTTCAAATGCACCATTGATATGATCACCCAATTACCATTCACAAATTAAGTGATGTAGATATTATGGTGGTTTATAGGGGTACCCCCAAATCATCCTTGTCTAACCATTTATAGTAACAAACCAACCATGACTTTGGGGGTCCCCTATTTGGAGAAGCACCCATACGATTGTCACCCACAATGGTCATCCGATAATTAATAGTGAAATGGACCACTGATATGATCATCCAACTAGCAGTCAACCACCATTTTTGATGGTCCATTTCCCCTCCACTAAAAATGAAGCCTGTGCAACTTGGGGGCGCCACCTAGGCCGGAGAGCACCCGTTGTGGACTCGGAACATGGGCTTCGGCTCATGGAGGTGGGAGGGCACCAGGGGAGCAGTGCTGGGAAGTTGTTTGGCAGGATGCCGCCCAGGGAAAAAGGGCCGGATGCGAGAAGTGTATTGGAAGATTCCCTTATGAAATTGTATCTACCATGATGGTCGCTGACCTAAATGGGGTCATCTTACAGATGGCCATGTTCATTTCTGATCTTTTGTTTCGCGGTCAACGCAGAGGCAGTAAATGGGTGGACCAGAAGTTGGAAAAGGCAACACATGGAGGGATTCAATTTGCATCGCGTCGACATGTACATCATTTGTTTACACCTTTGATTTGGGGGGTGATGAAAGGCATTTTGTGGAGCACTGTGTTTAGTTCGAATTAAGCCCTTCCTTGCAAACGACCAAAGATGCCCGTGTAACACACAACGTAGAGAGGCCCGTCCATGGCATTTGGAAAGCAGGGGAATGTAATAGGGCCATTGCTCAAAGGTCCAGAATGTCACTGTGATTCTGGAACCGACTTGCTGTAACTGCCAAATGCTGACTCCTTGCCATTGTTTTCACATCCCACGACTAAAAAGGAGCCCAAGTGGATTGTGTTGTTTGCCCACCTTAAATTGACCAGTCTCTTTCAACCTTGTCTCATGCCCCATGCCTGAAAACGTCGGCTGAGTATGGCTATGTCCTGTCCAAGAATTGCATATCACAAGAAACCAAGATCGCCCCTGGTTCGTTCCTTGAACTCCATGCTTTCCCATAATATGTGGGTACATCCTAATCAGGTACCCTAATCATTGGTCTCATAATGCAATCTGATTCTATTTGGTCTGGTTTGAGAGGAAATCTATCCATCTGGATTGGATGTGCATCCCCACTGCGCTGGTTGCATTTTCCATACTTACAGGGATTCTAACCCACCTTGGAAGGCGATTTACCATGGTTGGGTCAGAATCCCTATATTGCTTCGTATCCCAGGAGGATTACCAATATTTCCTAGGAAACGTTGGGGTTGGATTCTAACCCACCTTGTTGCATCCCAGCAAACCAACCCCAACATCTGCTTGGAATCCAGGCATCTCTCCCCCCCGGAGGTGCTGCCGTGACGATCTGCGAAGATTCAGAAAAGTGGTGTAGGACGCTGTGCGACTCGAGCTGGGATGATCAGTGGGTACGCACCATCCATCCTTAGCAATAACATTTGGTAGGAGAAATCACGCCAAAATCACAATTTTCAATAGGTACTTAAAGTTACATTTGATTTTTCCATATCATACCGTATTTGTACCAATTTTATGTTCAGTTTACGTTCGAAGTAGGGAAATCATCAATTTGTGCGGCCACACCATTGATGGACACAACTACATTTTGCTCAGTGCCACTGCATGGCTCTGTCGATCACACTTAGCATCAGCAACTGCGCGTGGGAGGTGCAAAAAATGCGCTGCGTCAAGACTTGTCAAGAATAGTTGCGTGGAATCACATGCCCCGAACAGAACAGTTGATATATGTTTTCTGGAATATGCTGGAATATATTTATTTTCCGCGCTTTGCGATCTTGGTTCTTGACCCCAACTGCAACGTCTCTTCGACTTTAGGGCTCAACTCGAAAAGATTTTGGTGATCAACACATATCTTCAAATCATATCAAGGCCTGAATATGCATTCAAGATACCTGAGAAAATTGCAATATCAATGAACCATAACCAGTTAATCATACAGTATCAGCATGTATCAACATGCATCAACGGTCATCAACCACAAGGATCAAACCTCCTTACTATGCAGTTGATTGAAGTAATGAGGCACTTCGCAGAGGGCGTGGCTTTGGATGGTAGCACCAGGCATATACATAGTTTGCATATCATGAGCCAGCAAATTCACCGTTGGCAACCATTGGTTAGTGGCTTGAGCATATCACTTTTCAGTATATCCTAGTTGGTCCGTGAGTTTTCAGTGGTATCAACCATGTGGTACCAACAACTCCAATCATTTATGTTAACCCCGGTTGACCCCGGATTAATAGACCCCTCGTACATAAATATGGGGTATCCAGACTATCCCCCAAGTTCGCCAACTGATTTCCCATGAATTTCCACCCTAATCAATCAACCTATGCTTTAGCTTCGGGGTCAACATCACCAGCCGCCCTGCCCGTGCTTCCCCAGTTGCATCAAAAGTGTGGTGCCAAGAGCTGTCACGGGTACCACGGCAGCCCTTCACTGTGCCCTTCACCGTGCCCTTCACCGATTTGCCAGGCCTCCACCTGTTGCATTGATCAAGGCAAGGGCCTCCAGCTGGAAGATTTGGAGGTGCGGTTGCCTTGGCATTCATAGTGGGTGGATAGTACATGGTGGTGGGTTGGTGGTACATGGCGGTGGGTTTATGGTACATGACTGGCTGGTGGTTTGATTCATATTTTGTATGAGTGGTTGACTAATATTTTTCAGGTTGGTAGTTCAAACACCACCCAGATGAAGGTTGGTTCATGATGAACAGCTGATTGGGTCTGATGGTTGTATAATCGCAAATGGAGAAAGGTCACTTCACGATTTATAAACTGATGCATTGAAATACATCGATGATGGTGCGTGATGGTTTATACAACAGCTGGATCTCGCAATATCTCAAAACATATCCTGGTTGATGGCTGTAAACGTTTGTTTTTTTTTACCATGATGTTCCCGAAATTGGTATGGTTGGTTGTTTTTATAAATCATGTTTTTGGGCTTGGTTATGACCACCAGTATCGAGGAGACACCAACTGCTGGACCAAGTGGATTTCTGAACCTGGGGTCCGGACGTGTCAATAGATTAGGAAGCCATGTTTTTTATCTATTACTTGGTTGTTTCTCAAAATAAGGGACCCCTCAATGTCTTCGAATCTTGGTGGTTTTTAGAAGCTTATTTGTTTATGTGTTTTAGATTAGCAAAAGACAGATTTAGAAGATTAACTATTTTGGGACTAGTTGGTTGTTTCTCAAAATAAGGGACCCCTCAATGTTTTCGAATCTTGGTGGTGTTTAGAAACTTATTTGTTTATGTGTTTTAAATTAGCAAAAGATTTAGAATATTAACTATTTTTGGATTAGTTGGTTGTTTCTCAAAATAAGGACCCCTAAATCATTGGATCTTGGATGTTTTTTAGCAATTCGCAAAGCATTTTTGGGGTACCCCTATTTGAAGAAACACCCATATGGTGTCGAATTGCTGGCAAGGCATCCGAACATGTCCGTGATTGTCATTTGTTCATTCTATTCATATCTCATATGTGTTTGCACAAAAAGTTCCAGTGAAGGAACATTTGGATGACTTTTTTGCATGGCAATAACAAAACATTCTAAAGCACCAACATGCAACCACCGTGGAGTTTCAGGAATCAGTGTTGCGCAGGCGATTGAAGGGGTTTTGCTGTGCTTCTGGAGATCAGTAGATAAGTAAACCATATTAATCACTATTAACCATTATGAACCATTATTAACCATTATTAAGCACCAGATAATATGTATGTCACCATAAATGTCACCATGGTCGGGCACGTTGCACCACCAACGTATGGAAATCCCAGCCTCCCATGGACGGCAATGCGAGGTGCTGGCTGAAAACATCGAGAATGTCTCAGGCGCGCCATGGTGCCGCTGGTGATGTCTGCGCACGTGACCACCAGGGCCGACCTGTGCGGCTCAGACTGTGAACGTCTACGGACTTTCCGGACTTTCGATCTGAATTCGCAGCATGTAGATGCGCTTCACATGGCTATGGGTCAATATTAATCAACCAACGTTCATGGGGGATTTCCACCAACAAAACAAGGGAAAACAGCCTGGTTAATGGTGGAGAACCAGGCATACGGGGTTTTGACCCACAGCCATGTAGATGCGCTTCGCATGATGTCGTTGTTTTTGGGATGTCTCACAAGCTTAGGCTTTCGAGAAAATGTTCAGGATATATTCCTGGCGTAGTGCGTATAGACGTTTTTCACCGCAACCGAGGCTACACATACGCTGTGTTCAAAGACTTTATATACTAGATGACGATTGATATTCGAAGCATCCCTGGCAAATTCCTGGACTTATAGATTCGTAATTACTCATGATTTGCTTTTTGTATTTCTACATTTGGGTCCAAAAATGGTCCCAAAGTCACTGGTGGTTTGCTTGTCAGTGGCTGACATTGGTTGGTTAAGAGGTACCGCCATTGACAAAGCCATCGGAGCTTGACCGAAATTTGAGTCACCTGACCAGGCTCCATCGATGCTTTGGCTGTGGGTGACCCCAGCGCCGGGCCACGCGGGGTCAGCTCCAATTGGATGTTCATCAGGAGGTTCACTGACGGAAAGTGGTTCCTTTATCCAAAACCTGGACCGACCTGGACCCAGGGGTTTGGGCAAACTGGTCCAGCCAATGGATTTGCCGCGTTTGACTTCTACAGTAGCCCTGTGAGGCCCTCCAGCCGTGAGTCCTAAAGATCACAGGGCAGTTGTGTGGATTTTGAGCGATGATGTTGGGCAGTTGGTGCATTGGGAAATTCTTAATACAATTAGATCAGGGATAGTGTAAAACATGTAGCTCCACAAAGATTGACAGATGATCATTTGGAAACATTAACCAGCACATTAGCTGTGTGTGTACCTACGCTTACCTTTGCAATCAGAATTCGGTCGTTGGATGTGGTAGTCCATCCCACTTCGCCAGCAGCTTGTACCCATAGTTGCCTGACGTCGGAAATCGAGGTTGCTTCCCACTAGTTTCATACCTCATAGCCTCAAGCTTTAATCCGACCGTTCGCCCGTGTTTCTCACAGCGAGAACTGGTGGGAATGGTCACACAGCTTGGCAGCGGATTTGCTGATCATTTGCTGCCATTGATTCATTGATTCCCTGGTGGTGATGATCATATCATCAGGACTGGTGGGTGTATGGTGGTTTCAAACATGTTTCATGCTCCCCAATATTGCCAATATTTAGGATGTTTTGTTGATTCATATGGATGTATGTTTCTAAAGATAGAGGTACCCCTAAATCATCGAGCTTTTGATCCACTTATAGGTAATAAACCAACCATGACTTTGGGATTCCCCAACTGGCTTGAGAAACGCCCATAGTTTTCATAGGCGTTGGTTTCACCACAGCCATGGCAGGCCGACTCGGTTGGCGGCACGGATGTCGAGGCTGATGTGATGGGAAAGGTCCCCGAAATTCTTCGAATCGCCTTGACCCATGGGAGGTGCTAGGATCCAATCAATTGTTGATGGATGTTGATGGGAAAATCTACCGGAACCCCTGTAATTGGTGGTTACAAGAAGGTTTTCCGGTAGATTTTCCCATCGAAACTAGCGATAGGAAAGAAAACAGGGATTGCTCCGGGACCATCTTTGACTGGGATTGCATGATATGCTATTGCTAGATGTTTTCGTCGACACATCAATGAGGACAGTATTGGTTGATACGATTATCCACAGCTTGACACTGGGGATGCACCGCACCATGTATCAGGGTGGACTTTATAATTGTGTGTCAAATTTGCTAATCACAACATCATATTTGAGTCACATCTAATTGTCAGTACCCCTAGCAGTGCAAACGACCTAGTTTGTCGCTGATTTCTGTCTAAACGTACCACATGCAGCTAATGATATCGAACATTTGTTTGGACAGGGCAAGCAAATATCTTCAGGTCTTATTCTCATCAAACAGGCACTTTGCTAGGTGTTGTTGGCAAGGGTTGACCAGCCGAGCGGGACAAAACATTGCAGACCAAGTAGTTTTTCTGCGAAATCATGAGCCATCGTCGGTGTTGTTGGCATTTAATTTAAGCAACTCCTCAAACCAACACTGATGAATATGAATATGCTCTTTGGTTGGAAACAATGAGCAAGGATGGCAATGCGCGCTCTGAAATTTGACTGTCATATGTCATATCATATATCCGATGAACCTTGATCAATTCAAGCGGCAATGCTCAAAAGGGCCATTCATGGACAGCGAATAAATTATGTATGGGATTGTACTGACAGGTTCATTGAGGGCTTTCAGAAACCTCAATCTTCCAACCATGTTTTTTTTTAGGAAGGTGGTAGGGTTTGGAAGCACTGTGCACTTGGGATATCTTGGGATGTGCCTTCATGGTCCCTTCACTAGCTGCTTGAGTGCTTCAGGCGCCTGTCCACGGTCGGAAGAATGGGTTTCTCGGTGATCCCATGAGTTGGTTGAAGCGAGACGACACGGCCAGGCCTGCAAGAGCAGCCTTGAGCGACTCCGCCAGGCCAGTGACCTTGGGATGAGAAGTATGGAAGGGTTGGGATCAGACCTGGTAAATATGGCTATGGGTCAATATTAATCAACCAACGTTCATGGGGGATTTCCACCAACAAAACAAGGGAAAACAGCCTGGTTAATGGTGGGGAACCAGGGGTACGGGGTGAACTGACCCACAGCCATATTATGAGTGTTTCTCAAAATAGTGGACCCACCAAAAATGGTTGGTTTATTACTATCAGCCTCTTTTATTGGATGATTTGGGGGTACCCCTATTTTGAGAAACCACCATATAACTAACCATTAAGAGTGGTTCATAGTGGTTAAACAGCTATTGGTTAAACAACTATGGGTATAACAATAGTGGTTATAATCATCTATAGTTCGAATCAACTATGGGTATAACAGCTAACAATAGTGGTTAAACAACCATTGGTAGAATGATGTAGTGGGAATTGAAACTATTCTGAGGATATGCCTCGGATATGATTGACTAGTTTGCCTCGATGTATTTACGATTTAGACTATTCTTGGGATATGGAATGATGTGATTAGTTTGAATTGAAACTATTCTGAGGACTTGCCTTGGGATTTATCATCAACCACCTCACAAATGGCTCGCTTGCAGGAGTAATCCATCATCCAATGGTCCGAAATCCCGAGCAAAATTCCAGCACCGTCGCAGCCAGTGGTTGATGATTGAAACGAAGGAGGGTGCTATACCTGTGGATGGCAGGTCCGGAGATGGGTTGTTTTAGCTGCTGGTTCCTACACCCTCCAGCACCTGGCGTACCTCCAACAGCCCGGTGGTTGATGCTTATGAACTTGGATGCTTAGTTGGTACATGTTGGTACCACCAGTTTTGCCCACGTTGCTTCATGTTGGTTGGTTCATGTTGGTTTACCCATGTTGGTACCACCAGTTATACCGACACAATCCATTTCCAGGTCAGTTTACCAATGTGCACATCCTCGCTAGTCCTCGCAGTCTCAGGCCACCCCCGTCCTCCTTCAGCACTTCGCGTGCGCGGCGCTGCCAGACGCCTTGGATACAACCGAGGTCAGCCAGCCAGGTTGTGATGGCAGGAGCTCACTGAACCAGGAGAAACCTATTTCTTAAGGGATAGGAGGAGCATGAAGTGGCGATTATTTCAACAAGTTTTACGATTTGCTGGCGGCTCATGAGCGAAACAAAAGAGCAAATGCCGGGAAATCAAGGGCCTGTTTGATAGTTTTGCTGTTGGGTTGGGTCAGTTGCAGAAGATCACAGTTGACAAAGATGAAAAGAACAAACATGCAATCCATGACACTCCTACATCTATGATCACCTAAAGCTGAAAACTTTGGGAGTGCAAAACTCTGGGAACAAAAATTGATCTAGGGAGCAATAGTAGCTTCATAGGATGGGTAGTGAGAGGCACACTAAAAATATGGAGATGCGCTGATCATGTCGCAGACAGCCATGCTTCGTTGAACATCATGATGGGACAACATGAACGCTGAACTGTATGAATATGGTCATGTTTGTATGAACCTGACAATTGGATTGGCAGTTGTTCGTCCCAACTGCATGTTGCATTCATGTTGATGTCACCTTTTTGTTAAATCATTTGAGTATATTGACATTCTGGCAGATCAAATGAAATATTTGCAGGTCATTAGCAGAAACATGATATGCTGATGATGGACATTTGTTTCAGCCTACCTTGCCTTTCAGTTGAACCATGTTGAACCTTATTGGGTGTTGAGGCATGCATCAACGAACTGTTTTGCCAATGCGTGGCCTGTGTGCTTGCGAAATGATGATTTTACTCGCAAACATGGGATACATGGGGTAGAACCGACCAACATGATGATTATCACCAGCAATGGGGGTAGAACCAACCAACAAAATGATGGGAATACAACTGATACAACTTACAGCGGCAAACAACCAAAGGGTGCTAAAGAAACCCTTCGCTGTTGAACCTAGGAATTTGTTGTGGGCATCATTGGGCATCCAAACTCTGTGTTGATTGATTCTCCCAAAATCACAAGCAATATCTTGTTGATTCTGGTAATCATACAAATTTTCCCATTAATAGCCGGTGTTTCCCATGGTTCATTGTCATTTTGCATGTTTTGATTATTTGGTGACGGTTTGGTAGAGCCTGATAAAGCATTCCAGAGAGTGACTGCTCAACTGGACAAGTGGTCAATACCAGGCCGCTTTGCTCGCGATTGAGTGAGTGCGCCACTGTAGCCTATCCTTTACACAAAATGATCATGCTACAGTTGTGCATGATCATAGTCACAATACGTGGCACAGCATCAGGAGCCGCCAAGTGGTTGAAATATTGCAGAGAGGCGTTTCAGAATTTTCATGATTCCTGGTGGTTAGTTGTTATAATGGTTCGGTTCATAATGGGTCAACGATCGTTGAGAATTGGTTGATTTAATTTGATTAATTAATTTGGTAGTGATGGAATGGATAGGGGTCGTCAGCCTCAATTAAGGATGGTGAATAGGGGCTAATGGTGCTAAATGATGGTTGATCACGAGCAAGACTAGCGGAGTAGCGGTCAGCAATAGTGAATAAGCAACACAGGTTCCACTTGACACTTTAAGTTGCGTGTGTTCAACATAGCTTGATGATGTGACCAGATTGACTGTAGCATGTGTCAACACAGCGATACACCTACATATGACGTGTTATATATTACAGATTTAGATATATCATGATATATCATGATACAAGCAATTGCAAAGTAGCCAGAGATACCATTGTAGAGAAGTTCTACTGCTGAAGTGCTCAGGGTGTTCCTGGTCTTGGACACAGCATACGACTCATATGATGCAAACACTGATTGTGTTGTGGGTAAGTTGTGGCATTACCAGGGAACATACAATTTGTGTGTGTGTGAATGATTTGAAGTGCGAACACCTTAAATTACAGAAAACGGATGTGCTGCACAAGGTGAGTTCGTGATATCGCGATCTCATTGGTGCAAGCGGGGTCAACATGGCTGTGGTTGTACCCACTGGTTCACCTGTTTACTTTCAGATGGCTTATGTGCCCAAAACACCTCGATTTATTTCGCAAATCATTTCGTTGGGAACGCGCTTTTTTAGGTATGTTTGATTGAATGAATGTAAATTCATGTAAATTCCCATGTTTATTGGCTCTCGTTTTTGATTTGGTACATCAGCTTTCAGGCCATCAACATGGCTGGCTGGAAAATCATCGGCATTCATGGATGAAATATCATAAATCATGACCAGATATGTTGTTTGTGGTTTAGTGCATTCATGATTGAATAGCTTGATGTCCCTTTAAGACAATTCATGCTTGGTCCACCCAGTTTGATATGTATATGTATACTGTAGTGGAAAAATCCAATGTACATACTGTACATCATTGGTATTGACAGGGCCCTACATTATTTGCAATCCTATGAGCCATTTGGTGATTAACTTGTTTTAGGCTGGAAGTGACATCGAATATCAGCCAATGTGGCCTTGTAATTACGAACATGTTGATCTTGAACTACACTTGTTGCAGCCCATGGGATTGCAAAACTTTCGGCAAAACAGAGCCTGAACCAACCTTCTGCATGTCGCTACGACGGCTCAAGTTGCACATCAATAGTGGCAGTAGTTCACAAAAAAATCATCACCCCAACCGACATAGACACTCCGGAACTTGAACATTTGATGATTGTCCATGTGGTTGGTGGTCATGTTCCTTATGTTTTCATGCATAGAGGCATTGTAGGTATTGTAATGTATTGTATTTACGTATACATATATTTGTATATGCACAGATGAATTCACATGCTTCAATTTTTGACCACCCAAGCCTTGTGTAGATGCAGGTGCCCTCCGATTTACTGAATCTTTTATTCTCGACCATGTGAGCAGTCGCCTAGCCTTTGCGCCGATTCCGAAGGATATCAAACAGAAAACTAGCTTATCCTTGATCAATGTTGATCACCGATTGAGATGCAAGACAGGGGGTGGAAGTATTGATGACAACGTACCATACATTCTGAGAGGCTTCCTTTTGGACAACTTCACCGATTCAGTTGATATTTGTTGCAGACCCCCAACCCCCCAGACTTGTTCCCAATTGTGGTATTCACACTTTTGCATGCTTGGGATATTGATATTGACAATTTCCCGCTTTCAGACCTACATGATGCTTCATGTACCATGCACGCGATTGTGTTTACACTTCATGTGGGAAGAATGGCTGGCTGAAGCAACTGTCCCTCGCATCCTCGCTCGCTGGGTGCCGTGCCACACTCAGTTTGAGGGAGGGGATCAAACCTCCCACGGGTTATCGCCTAGTTTTTTCTTTTACATGTGTTTTGGTTTGACCATGCTTGTTCGATCATGAATACGCAAGTGCTATGACTTTGATGATTATGATGATGATGACGATGATGTTGAACGGGAAAAAAACATATGTTGCTTTGTTCTTTGATTGGACATACAGTATATATCTGCGTGCGATGGCTGACGTGATGATGCTGCTGCTGATCATGATTGGTGATTGGTAGAACTTGATTGTGATGATTGGTAGTGGTTGATGATGAATACAACAATCTGTGATGACTCTTGACAACTGATGAAAAGGATTGATGGTGATCATGTGCAGTCATGAAAACTGATGATTGATTATTGACCATTGATGATGCTTACAATTTGGGATGGTGGATAAAGTTGATGACAACAACAATCATCCATTTCGAACATCCTAAATGATCATTACTAATGATCAAGGTGTCGAGAATGCTAGACAATAATTACTAACGGATGCAGGCTAATGCTACAGAATATGTTGCCATTACTGACCATTACGGCACCACTCATTAAACATAACAAAACCTGTTTTGCTGACAGTGACAATGCTGAAGCTGATGATTTTGAAAATCATAACGACTATGAACATGATACTGATGATGATTGTGATGATCCAAATACACTGACATGTTGATGATAACGACACGTTTTGCTGACAATGACACTGAATGATTGACATGGTGGCACTTATGATGCGGAACGTCATCATGTGTTTTTTTCCGCCGAACTGTTGCACACAACGCCAGGAAACTACCAATAATATTACTGTAACCAGAGTACTGCGCTTATATATAGCTATCAAAGTGCAAATTATCCTATATTCAATGTCAATCTAAATGTTAATTTGAAAATCTCCGACAACTCGAAGAGGGATATTGGCAAAACCAACTGTTAGTCCGCAGTAGTGGTGGGCCCGTTTGAATTAGGAGGAAATTCACCAGAAAGCCGTGAATAGATCTATCAATAAAGCACATTGATTTGTAGACATCCAGGCCCCATCAACTGTGATATGAATTGATCAGGAAACCCAAATGGTTGCTGTGATTCACAAGTCAGAAGCAACACTCTTGTTGTTGCTGGTGGTGCTAGTAGTAGTAGTAGTAGTAGTAGTAGCAGCAGTAGTAGCAATAGTAGTAGTAGCAGTAGCAGTAGTAGTAGCAATTGCAGTTGCAGTAGCGGGAGCAGGAGTATTAGTACTAGTCGTAGTCTTATTATGCAGTAATAGCAATAAAATAGTAGTGGAAATAATAGCAGTGCAGTGGTTATGGGAACAGCAAGAGTAATAGTACCAGCAACACGTTTAGCAATAGTAACAATAATAGAATTTGCAGCTGGCTTATAAGTGTGGACTCTAGCAGTGCCATATTGTACCTTCCAAAATGATGTGGCAGTGGGTCAAAACCCTGTACCCCTGGTTCCCCTATCATTAACCATTATTGTTGGTTGTTATCTCCCATTATTGGTTGGTTAATTTTGACCCATAGCCATGTGTGTTTTTCTTTACTGAAATGGTCATAGGCCTTGTTGACACGCCTGGCGTTCATACTGTGCAGATACTGTCGCACTCTGAGGTGATGGACTACGATGCGCTGTTGTTGTCGGATAGTAGGTGGGGACGAGGGGAGGCTGTTTCACCAAGAGGGCTAAGTTTTCGTGAATCAACGTGTAAAAAACATCTAAGGCTGATAGTAATGGATTTCTTAAATCCAAGAGGCTGAAACAATATGCGGGTATTTCAGGACGAAAAACGAAACCACAAGTAGAGTTCAGCCATATCCTTTACCCGAGTTCCACTCTGGATTTGAGAGGCAAGAAAGATGCTTGCAATACCAAAAATCCATAGAAACCAACCAACAACAGTTATTGTCCAGATATATGATGTGATTTTGTTCAACCACTCTAAAAGTTAACCAAGTTTCCATGAAATTTATACAAATATCGCTGGTTTAATGAACCAATCTTTCATGGAAACCAACAAAAACCAACTGATACCACGAACCAAGTGGCTCATAGACTTACATTGCCAGCTGGTAGCACCAAGTGGTTAATGGTGTAATTCCAATCCAACCAACCAATTTGTCAACAAGAAAAATATGAGGAAACCAACAGATGAAGGTAAATCACAGTGAATCAGCCCTTTTCCTGGATATGTTCCTGGTTCACCAAATCCAATGAGCTAAACCTATCAAGGATTTGCTCGGTTGCTCCAGGCAAGCCCTGTTCCCTGGCTGTGAACCTCGCTTGCTGAGCTGTTCCTCTGACCACACCATGCGCATGTCCAACGTGAAAACGGGCGGGGACACCTGGCGCGCGTAACCGGATGAGTTTTTCAGTGCTACCAGGGAGGTTCACCGAGCGGGTTCCCATGGGGAAGGGAACCCCGCAGTTATGGTGGCTCTGGTATTTATATTATTGATATGGCTGTGGGTCAAAACCCCGTACCCCTGGTTCCCCACCATTAACCATTGTTTTCCCTTGTTTTGTTGGTGGAAATCCCCCATTAGTTGGTTGATTAATATTGACCCATAGCCATATAATGACTATTGCTATTATAACTATATAACTATAATGTTATAATGATGATCATAATGTATTTTATATTTATACGTGACTAATATAAACCGGATGATAACTGGGGGTACCCCAGAAAGGCTTTAGACACCGTATACTAACACGCAGTTGTGAGTCGCGTTTTTCTTCGGGAACATCGCTGACCCCGCTGTGTGGCACCAGATCTGTTTGTCCACCATGTAAATATCACATAGATGGCTGTGGGTCAAAACCCCGTACCCCTGGTTCCCCTATCATTAACCATTGTTTCCATTATTATTGTTGGTCATTTCCCCCCACCATTGGTTGGTAAAAATTGACACATAGCCAGATCATCATAGATCTGTTTGGTCCACAATAGCCGCCCGTTGTAAGCCGCTTCCGCTTTCCAGCTTGCGTGTGTGGATGTCCCATTGAGATCCTCCCAGATTAAGACACCGGCTCACCCCGTTCTGCGGATGATTGCAGAGGCTCAAACTACCTGGTCGGTAGATAGTTATTGCAATCCATACTTAGTTAATAGTTGAGAATTGGCTTAATTAATGGTTGATAATTGCTTAACACATGCTCATACTGCTTCATAATGAGCGGGAATGGTACGTAAATTGCATGAGTATATAGACATATGTCATCATATATTGGATCACTGATTTTACAAGCCATTTATTGCTAGATATTAATCATAAGCATTCGTGGATGCAGTCACAATAGCTGTCAACCGCCCGTTCAGGGATTGTTTTCTGTGGGGCCCATTGCACGCAGAGCAATCTTGAATCAAAGTGAGCAGTTGTGAGATGAGGGTTGCTCTGGAGGCTTTGCTCCAGGGGAGGTGAGAATCATCATTGGCCAAATGAATCCCAACCTAATTCCAGCATCGTTTTTTTAACACTGGTCAGCTTTGGGTTGTGAACAGAATTATTCGAAAATGTTTTAGATGAATCCCTATAATGAGCCATGCCATGGGGCTGGCAACTGGGATAGCACCACCAACAGTTTGGATCAGGATAAGCCATCCAAGTGATCTGTCAGTAGACTGCAAAGGACTGAAAATGGTGGTTTCTCAAAAATGAGGGTACCCCCTAAATCATCCAGTATCGGAGATTTTTATCAATAATCCAACCATTTTTTGGGGTTCCCATTTTGAGAAATCCCCAGAAATAGGTCATCATCCAATGTTTATCCACGCAGGCAACAGCTGAGATCCAACTGCCAGCAGCTTCAGTGATCATGCCAGGTGAGGTGCAGAGAGTCTTCTGGCGACACAAGGCTGGTGGCTGCTGGTGACACAGGTGGCTGAAGTGCCTCCCCAAATTCATGCGAGGAAGGTTCCAGTGACTGGTGGGTCTGGACACAGCTTACGCCCTGGCATTCGCATTCGCCAGGTGGGAACAAACACAGATTTTAAGTCAAAAGCTCTCAATCACTGTCAAGTTGCTCGTGATCTGTCCTCACATTGCTGGTTATGTTTCTTTGAATCTCCTTGTGCTAGTTATGAAAGTGAACCTGTTGGAGGGATACGCGGTTCCTTTACCTTCCGAAAGTCTACAGTTGCATAGAATTACTGGCTGGTGGTTTTCAGCATTTTTTTAATTGCCACTCGTATCTGCAAATGGTTGGTTGGTTGACAAGCATATTTTCATGACGGGGCGGTTCAACCACCCTCCAGATCATGATCATTATATTAGCCATTTATCACTATATCAACCATTATTTACCACCCTTAACCACTAATAAAATCCAATATAGTTGTCAAAATTAGCCAATATCCTATATCAACCATTATTAACCACTAATACTATCCAATCATAGGGGTTGAAACTACCCACCAGATGACCTTCATTCGAAGGTTCATCGAGAAATTCAGCCAGACCCAAATCGACCGAATCCAGCGAAGCAGTACGCGCTATGCACAAAAACCAAGGCTTTAACATGTATGATTGTACAATAGAATGTTAATATGCTCAATATTTACCTATATAATATGTGATGATATTTACTTACGATGATATCATATTGTTATCTAGCATGATATAGGTAAATAGTCGATAATCATAGTAATAATACTATTTAGCATCATATACATAATTCATAATTGTTTTAAACAATAGCAATGATTGTAATGATAGCAATAATATAATATGATATCATTTACAGAATTCATTTATCATTTGTACTAACATGTGGTTTATATATTTATTATGAATATGTGTGAATGGGTTTGTGTATTCATATTTGCATCCACACCCAGAACGCACGGTGACATGACCTGAAGCTAGTTGGAAGCAGGGCAGCGCTGCCAAAGCATGGCCTCGATTCCTGGCACGGGGTCACTGGGGTCAGAAATGAGCTGTTGATACAAGGTGATTGATATTGATATTATAATTTATAATGGTGTTAATATTAGTATTAATAGCAGATACGAAGTGTTGAGAGATAAACATTAATCATCCCGGTGATAAACATTGATACATTGAATGCAATAATATGCAATAATGTGATTGATGTTTTTCTCCCCGTATAAACCTGGTGTGTGTTGGCACTTGCCTCGGCATTGTGCTGATTGCAATTCTTATCCACCAGCATGGTTGGGATCTGGAACGGTGATTTGGCTGAAATTGTGATCAGCATGAACTGGGAATCCTGATATGAATCAACCAGTATAGTGGACGACCCTATATTCGAAAATTGTCAAACCTGCAGGGCTATGAACCTTCCATCATCCATTAACTTGTACTCCTAAGATTGACACAACCCTTGATCAAGGTTTTGGCTACATATTCAGGTATCTACACAGCATGAAAGTTGTTCATGTTGTTTGTGTCCCTGTGATATGTGTCCGTGGTATCCCAATGAAAGCGTCCCGGGTCTACTTGCATGTGGTGGTCAGTATAGTCAGCTAAAGGTTTCCCGAACTCCCAACATAAACCAAGTACTTCTCTGCAACCTGCATATTGTTTTATTCTGATGTCAGAGCTAAATCCCAACATTCAGCAACCATATTAGCTTCGGTTCCGTGGGATAGGAAGTTGCAGTAGCACGCCATACCACACCATACCCAGCTTATGTACCAATACTAACACCTATCAAAAATGATCAACCAGTACGGGCACTGAATCAAACCAGTATTAAATACCCAGTATCCATCAATTAAGCATCACCCGCTAGCTTGTTAGCCAACGTATGAACCAGTAGTTAACCATTGTCAACCGCCAATTAGGCAGTGGGTCAAAACCCCGTACCCCTAGTTCCCCCCTGTTGACCATTGTTTTCCATGTTATTGTTGGTGGAAATCCCCATTAGTTGGCTGGGTAATATTGACCCATAGCCAATTAAGCACTATTCATCACGTGGAGATGCTTCCCAGCTCTGCCTTTCGCTCAGGCAGCCGTGCTTTGCATGTCCGTGGATTTTGAGCAGGGGCTGGCTGTAGCCTGGCCGAGATGACCCAAAGTAATATAGCTGGTGAAAAATGGGATGTTCATATGCTGCTTTCTCGGAATAGGAACCCACAGAATGGTTGGCTTGCTGCTAGAAAATGCTAGAAATACTTCATATTGGATGATTTAGGGATACCCCTATGGCTTGAGAAACCACCAGATCCAGTGTTTATCACATTTTTGCACTGGATACCTTCAATGTTCTTTTTGGTTCCGCTCACAAACACAAATAAAGCGGTTGTTGCACCATGATAGTGATGCCTGCGTAAATAATTCAAGTAGTTTGTTTCATGGAGCCACCATGTTTACAGGTGGATGGAATGACTTCTTTGGACAACTTTGAAAGCCATGGCAAAAGCCACGGTGCCAAAGCTTCAATATGTCTCAATTGCCAGCACGTACCAATCATCTATGTATACTAGGATTATCACAATGCATTTCCAAGAGCATAATTGATGTTATATATTGTGTGTGTATATAAGTCCACATGTTCACATACATGAGTTTACATTTGTGAATCACACCGTTTTCAAATTTCATAGTGACATGTATACATATATAAATATATATACAAATGATTTACATGTTTATACACATTAAATAAATAGATATGTATATATATATGTTTTACATATCACTATATATACACATGTTCATTTACTTTGTTGAATTGCATTCTATTGACAGTTTCTTTTATAGGCACTTACATTGCATTGTACTCGGTGCATAGACCTGTGGGTTTACCCCACCAATCTCCACCTCTCATGCCTCAGCGAGGTCACGGGTTCTGGGGACACAACTTTGGCATCTTCGTTGCAATGAGCAGAAAAACAGCAAACCGCTGGGCCGTTTGGAACCATTAGCGTTCAATGACCCAAGACTGATTCGGAGGAGAACATTTCACTTTTTTTGATCTTTTGTATCATATCAGTGATGTCAAGGGTCATATTCCATGGTGAAACTCATGATGATAAATTTGCAAACAGGGATTTCAAAGTATAATGAAATAATTTGGGCGGAAGCATGACTTGAAAATGCTGCGAGTGGTTGATCCAGTGCAAGGGTATTCTCTGCTGAAGTCAAATTGCTACGAATAAATGACCATAACCGGTCCATAGCTATGACCACTAGCCTAGCAATATCAATGACTATTAGACTAATGGTATATCAATGTGTGCTACCAGCCATTGACCCAGTCATCCGACGTCTCATGTGCAGAGGAGCAGGACAGTATCGTTTCAATCGTTTGACTTCATGCATGTCTTGTATCGGCTTGTCGCACGGAAGGGAGGTTCACAGAAATGTGACACTGAGAATGTGCTGACAGTATCAACTTGTAATCATAGTGATTGCTAGTGATTAAAAGCAACCATGGTTACTAGTGGATACTAGTCGTTACTAAAGGAGGTTAACAACTGCAGGGCACACTTCCAGAAGTAGCGATGATAGGTCCAGATGAAGTCTTCGATGTGCTGTTTTTTCTCGCTGCAGGTGTGGGAAGCCTAGTAGCCTGGAATATGATTAAAATACATTCCTCTCAACGCGTTGCTGGTTTTAATCATTTTGGGATGGTTGAGTCACGTTTTTTCATGACGGGGTGCTTGCACCACGAACCCGTAATCATTAATTATTTACCCTTAAGTATTAGCCACTAGTAACCATGGATACAGGGGCGTGATGTTTGGTGGCGATGATCAGTAGTCATGTCCATCGGCTATGCCTTGGATATAGCAGCAACAGAAGTCGCAGAGCTGCGCATTCTCCTTCTGCTTAGCACTAATTTTCCAACAATAAATAGCACACGTCTGCAAAATGTACATTAACAAACGCATCATCATCATCATCATCATCATCATCATCATCATCATCATCATGTCTAGAACTGCATAAGCAACCACAAACCAGTCACACAGACAGATTTAACTTTGGACGCCTCCAATATTTGACGGTAGAAAGATTACCAGCCCTCCTCCTCCTATGTCAAGTGTTGCCCCAGGCATTGTGGGACATCGAAGCTGACAAAGAACCCTTGAAGAAGATCTTTACAGGTCCATGCCGTCAACGATGGCGCTGCCCGGTGCGGCTGAGTTTCGTGTGCGACTCGTGGTCTGAGTTTCGTGGTTCCACACCTTT
The DNA here is from genome assembly GCA_009767595.1 of Symbiodinium kawagutii. Lineage (NCBI taxonomy): Eukaryota > Dinophyceae > Suessiales > Symbiodiniaceae > Symbiodinium > Symbiodinium kawagutii. The sequence continues at coordinate 53,368 of VSDK01021254.1, forward strand.
GATTGTTGTGCTGATGGCAGGGTTGATGGAGGTCATGGTCCAAGCATGTTCAAGCATACTACAGCTTGTAAGTACATTTTCGGATTGTGGAGAACATGTAAAGAAGTAGTCGGGCATGTTTCCATCTCATCGAGCACGAGCTTGTTTCTACTTATGATATGGCCAGATTGTGCTAAGCGGATGCGGGAGATGAGGTGGTTCGTCCTTGAACAGCATAGGATTGTTGAAATGCATGACAGAAGCCACCATCCCATTTGATTAAAACCACATGTGTGATTCTAGTTTGGCTGGAAAAGCAATTGGACTGCAGCAGATTGTTACTGCCCTGCTACGATAGATGTGATATCATCTTGTCGCGGTCATGGATGTAGCTCTGGGTCACTACAGTCTTCCCAGGCTTTCACAGTTTCATGGATTTGCCATTAGCAGACATAAACTGTAGTCAACTCAAATGTAGGTACATGACATACATTCAACTGGAGCATAAATCTATAGCCTTAATGGTTATAAATGGTTAAATGGCGAATTCATAAATGTATGACATAAGCTGGAAATGGAAAAACACCTGAGCATTTGGTTCAAGGATCACACGTTTCGGTGAACATGTCTGAAACCACCTGAAGTTTGGCTGCATCCTAAAGCCGCTTACCCAGGCACGTCTCACGGCGGTGTTACCCTGTTGATTGCTGCTTGTTTGGGCGGTCTCACTGCTTGATTGTGGAAGACCTACCCTTTGTATCATGAGACTTATGTCTCTATGAACTCACCTAGGGGTGCCAATCAGCAATCATCAGTGACCACTAGCCTTCGAGTCAGACCATCACTAACCATTGACAACAACCATGACCAGAATCAACACCAATCCTTGCCCATGATGGAACAAGAAACAATAATGATTCATCACATTCCGCCATTCATTGTTAATGGTGATAGAATATACGGCTGTGGGTCAACACCCTTGTTCCCATGCCATTCACCATTGTTTTCCTCATTGTTGGTGAATCCTTCATCAGTTGGTTGATTCATATCGACCCATAGCCATATAGAGATTACCAGCAACAACTCCATGTATAACAACTACCATGCATTCATAGACCCATGGCTACTCTAACTCAGCCAACGCAGCAGCAGGTCACTCAGATTGGGTTATGGCCGTCGATGTGGATTGGGACAGCAGGTGCAGTTCTGGCCAACGCTGGGTTTGCAGGTTGAGTAGCGAAGGAGATATGGGGTTTCTCAAGCCATAGGGAACCCTCCAAAATGGTTGGCTTATTGTTGTAAATTGTAAATGGGTGATTTGAGGCTACTGCTATTTTGAGTAAACAATGTCGAATGGTTATTGCATACTCTATAACCTACACATCCCAAGAAATAACCTACTGTATTATACCTGGTTGTTTGCGGTAAACATAGTGGGCTATGCTGGAAATCAACCACAAGGGGGCTAACCTGCTCCAAAAGCTGATCAATGCTGTAGTGTCCGTGGCTAATTGAGTAGGAATTCTGATGGTTGATTATGAACTCACCAGAAAGGCAGATTGACCTGGAGCCATGTTGTTTCTAGACTATGGCGAACGGAACTTGAGATCTTCCAGTTTCAGGGCTTGATCGATGGGGTGTGCACCAGTAGCGCCCAAGTTCTTTGGGGAACCTGAGCTGATGAACTGCAAGCCGACTATGATGAACTGCTGGTTGATGAACCTAGCCAAAGCAAGCTCGACTGGGGAGCCAACCAACTTGGGACGTTGATGAATCTCTGTTAAAGCTGCCTGTCCTTGGCTACTTTAGGGTTAAGACAGGTACCTGGTCATAGCATCTATGGTGTTAACGCCAGATTTGATGAATTTCTTCATCTTTGGGTCGTTCAACTGAATGGACTTCCCATTTACCTTCGAGTTGATCAAAATGAGAGGCTCTTCATGGCTTGAAGATTCGCCACGGAGTAACCCAGGTGTGTCTCTGGCCTTGAGGTCATCCACCTATCACCTTGGTGTTAGTTTCCATTGTGTATGCACCCCTACTTGCTAATGGCTTCCAATTTGGCCATGGGGTAAATAGCACCAGCCACGCAAGAAAAGGGTAGCTGAACAGCCCAACAATTACTTGGCCGTGATCCACAACCAAATGACCTTTGGCGCACATGGGGGCCTCGAAATGAACACTTCTGATTGCTTGACCCGGAATGCGGCTTTGGCGTATTTGCAACTGCATTTGGCTCAGCTGTGACCGTCACCTCTCTGTCAACAGCTGCCCACAAAGAAAGTCTCTTTAAGAACCTCAGCTGAACTCAGGAGTGACCAAGCATTGGCGGAAATCTGAACTCACCAATCGGAACTAGATCAGCTCAAGTTCCCGTGTGTGCAAAATCCATGAGCAACTCAGACCTTCAGGTTGTTCTTAGCTGAAGATGATGTGAGCCAGCTATGACTATGACCCAACCAGGACCCAATCAAAGTCAGCCTGTTCAGCCTAATTACATAATTGGGTCATGACGGACGATGGTTGTTCAGAATCATCTAAACAGCTGGTCACTTTGCTTTACGATATTGAGCCTCACCGTGGTGCTCCATTTGTTGGTGACTTTTCACTAGTAAAGAGCCCCTGCAATTGCTCCAGATTGCGGAGTGTGTTTGCCAACATGGGTCCATGCCACATTGTCCAACAAACATCATCCGTGAACCTCCTGGCAAGAAGAGATGCTTGTTCATTCTTAGGATGTTCACCATGTTCAGGGCACCCACAGCCACGAAAGGCAGTTGCCATGTCAACCCCATTTCTGGGATTCCTTCCAGCCCATGACATGAGAATGGAGATATGGCAGTGGGTCAAAACCCTGTACCCCTGGTTCCCCTTTCCTTATTATTGGTTGGTCACTATCTACTATTAGTTGATTAATATTGACCCATAGCCATATATAGCTAGTATATCCCCTATATACTCTTGTTACTTATCATACCCTATCATTCACCATTAACCAGCTAGAAATCACCATTGGTTGGCTGGGTGGCTGGAGCTATTTTCAAATCGCGATGTGTGGCCAAGCCATCAGATCTGAGGACATGTCCATCATGACTAAGTCGCACGTCCTCTCTGCGCTCTGCACCGGAGCTGCACCCAAGATTCGCCGGGGTCGTGGGCGGTCAGCTTGAGCTGCTTGAACAATATGGTGGTTTCTCAAAGAAGGGGTACTGTACCCGGAAATCATCCTTTATGAATTTATGAATCATTTATAGAAATCAACCAGCCATCTTTAGGGGTCCCCTATTTGGTGGTTTCTCAAAACAGGGGTACACCTAAATCATCCTCCTCCTGGACATTTTTCCATTGCGGATAATGCGTCGAGTCAACGCTTGGCATATTTCATGTAGGCGAGAAATGCTAACGATCCGACTGCTCGTCATTGATCATTTATGGTAATAAACCGACCATTTTTAGGGATTCCCCTATTTTAGGACGACAGACCTTTTGATCGCCCATTGCCAGCAAAAAATCTCAAAGATAAGATAGAGACATGAACAAACAGAGCGCGCTTGAATCCCCTATTTTGAGAAACCACCATATGATGCCTTGATTCTTGGAATGAACAGCAATCATAAGGAGTCATGCCCATGGTTTTCAAGATCCCTATCCAGTTGTGAATGGCTGTCATTGATGGCTTTTGGTGTGTAAGTAGTGGCGACATGTGGCGACATGTGGGGACTACGAACGGCTATCATATGTTATCCAACTATCAATGGCAGTCATCATACTCTTGAGATCTCGCAACCGCAATTACATGGGTGTTTCTTAATAGCTGGGGGTACCCCCAAATCATCCAATAGTACTCATTTATAGCATGAAACCAACCATTTTCGGGGGTCCCTTATTTTGAGAAACCACCACATGCAGCGAAGGTAGATGACAATGAATTTGCTGCGCCATGTTGTTCTTCTTGCAAGCTGCACCATGCTGCACCAAGCTGTGCATGACACCAAGGTGCAGTCTACGCAATTCTGCCAAGCTTTGCCCAATTCTTGGCAGTAGCTTGTCTATTTGGAGAATCGAAAAGACAAGACAAACTCCGTCATCAACCAAGTGCGTGCCTGACATGGTCAAGATACAGTACTGCAATCATTTCCACCGCAATTTTGCTATCACATCCCATGCTCTCCTTTGGGTTGAGCTTGGTTTGAGCAACAGACAGACACATCCCATGCTGGTGCCATCGTTTGGTCCATGAGGACACGACTTGGTAGCGGATTTTACGGCCAATTGGCTGAAGTATGGAATACCAACATGGTCCATCGAATATGCAAATCATCTACTTTCATCCTTGAATATTGGTGCAAAACATGCCAAGATCACATAATGGTTCAAAACCCATTGTCAATATCCACTCTACACTATGTTTTCCTATATATGGTGTTTCTCATCTATTTTGAGCATCATATGTGTCCTTTTTCTCCTGACTTGTGAGCTCCTGAGGAGCATTCAGTTCCCCGAGACCAGCAGATCCTCGCAAAGTTGAAGGTTCGCCCAGCTGCTGCTGTCGCTGCTGTTGCTGAAAATGTGAGTCCTGAGGTGTTGCGGTCACCGTTTTCAGGTGTCCAGATCTGCGGGAGAAAAGAAATCCACGCCAGATCAATGAATAGAACTTGGTAGTTCTTGATGGCTTGTTAATCTGAGATTACACTAACTGGTTGTCAAATGCTGTCTATAGGCTATAGGGTTTATTTTCAGAGATCATCTGAAATTCCGAATGCTGATGGACGATGATGAACCAACCACTTGTGAGAACTTCACATGTCGCCGTTGCTCATGGATCTAATGGCAAGCTCTTGATCCAATGGCGGGGGTACAGGAACTTCACCTTGGTGGAGATCATGAGCACATCATGCCCAGCGACGAGAGAATTGCCAGTCTTCAGCAGCTCGCTCCAGGGGTTGATGTGAACAACCAGGAGTACCAGTTGGTACCAATTACGAATGGCCTTGATAGGGTTTTCTATGGTTAGTTAAAGTGGATAACAGGATTTTCTACGCTTAGTCATGATTAATAATGAGATTTTCTGTGGTGAACTATGCTTAATAGTGGGATTTTCTGTGGTAAACTATGGTTAATCATTGGATTTTCTATGGTTAACTATGGTAAATCAAGGATACTGATGGTTAATAAGAGGAGAGGCAAACCAACAACTGGGATAGCTATGCTGATGGTATGGGTTAACCAACAGCCATGGCCAGGGCTAGATGAACATCCCAACAAATCAATCTGGTCATTTGGGGGATGTTCGCCGGGGGTACAGGCCATTGACCCACAGCGATAAAGATCAATAGCAGCATATTTTGAAAATCGAGGAGAATCGAGGGGGCTGCAGTCAATGAGATGAGGCAAACAGGACATGTTTTTGTTGTTCTCTGTCAAGGCCTTGAAGATTTCGATGTGATTCACTCATGTTGCTATTGATGGAACATGTTGAATGCCAAAATACATCAAAATACTGATTGAGAAGTGATTTTAGAAGAAAACACGTAAACAACTATTACTGTACTTTAGCAACCATAAACACTAAAACGGAAACACACACACACACACACTATATGCACCAAAACAACAGCAAACGCAAACAACAACGACGACAACGACTGACACAACAACGACGACAACCGCTGAAAGTTTCGGCCGTCGTGGTCTCGCATAAACTTATTCGCTGGACAAAAGGACCCACTTGTTGCTGCTTGCTGGTGAAGTCTCAGCCTGAGCCTGGCGTTGAATTTTGAGGATGGGCCGTGTTTGTTGCTGCCTATTGGCAGTGACGATCTGTGGTCAAACATGTTGTGTTTTCCTTTATGTTTGAGATGCTTGGTTGGTTGATTGATGTTTTTTGGGACTAGTTAAACCACCAAGCTGCTATTGTTTTCCATTTGGATTCGGCCGAGCTTACTAGTCCAGTCGCCAGCGAGGCAAGAATTATCTACAATCTATTCAGCTTTGCCCAAGAATTCCAGAGGTGCATGGGATAGGGTGGTCTGGAGACACGGCTGTGCACCTTGTCAACACATGTCCAGATTTGCCCATGAGTCAGAGAAGTGCTGTGAATTTCCCAGAGTCAGATCCATGCGATTCTACACCTTCAAGGGCAACATCATACTTCCATCTCTCTACCGTAATCCCAGACCGTTGTACCAGATGGTTGTAATGGAACTTGCAACTTTTTGCTGAGTTGTGGTTCACATTGGTATTGAATGAATACACAAAGCTGTGTGTCACATCATCAACATCCATCGATTTCGATGTCAGAGACACGTCAACTAGTACTGCATATGTGATGAGACACATGTCAAACAACGACAGAAGAGCTGCAAGGCATTGAACAAAAACAAACCCAAGAGAGGCCGCCGTGTGTTATTCAGTTTGTATAGTCAATTGGAGCCCCCCCTTTCCCAAGTTATTTTCGTTGCGCATATTTTTCATTGAAGATACAAACACACTACTGTATCATAACAAGGTCTAAATATGTTTAAATCTACAGACTTTGTAATTAAACACTAAAAAACATCAACAAACAATGGGTGTTATAAATTTTGTTGATGATAGATCTAAAAAAAATATAGATCTAAAAATCTAATTGTTAAACACTAATTGTTAAACACTAATTGTTTGTTTAACCTCTTTATAGATCTAGAAATCACAACAAGTAAACCCTGCAGCCGCTGCTTCAGGTGCCTTGCGCCCCAGCACGGCGCGTTACTTGTTGCACCGTTTGTTCGTCCAACGGCACGGATGGCACTTCAAGGGCTTGGCACCTGAAGGGGTGCCTGGGCTTCCTTGCGGAAAGCGCTGCCCACCTTGGGATGTTCGAACGATGGGATCAAGTTAGATCCATTTGGGTATGGGTCAAGCAATCAACCAACTAATTGTGGGGATTAATAACCAGCCATTTTATATAGAAAGCAATGGTCAATGGTAGGGTAACAACCAACAATAGTAGGCAAAAATAATGGATAATAATGATAGGGAACCAAGGGTACAGGGTTTTGACCCACTGCCATTCAATAATGGTGAATGGATATGTATTGAGATCTAGTGCATTCATGTGCATTCATGCATGATCGATCAGTTCATTTATTAAGATCCACCTTTCCGAAGCTGAACCAGAGAGGATATGTGTTTTATCTGAAAAATGTTGAATCACCAGCTATTCATGGTGAGCAACTGCTAGTGGCTTATGAACAAATGGATCTACCAGTATAGCAGCTATCAACCACGATTTACGGAGCAACATGGAGCAACATGGAGCAACATGGAGCAACATGATAACCGTGAACGGATTGTTTGTTCAGAATTAGCTTGGCTTGGGACTGTCAGTCAAAGGATTAGCTGGGGGTCATGATCAAAAGACAATGACCAAGAGTGGGATAGAGATGGATACCAGTGACACGGTCTACGGAGTCTTTTGTACTGTTTTTTGTGCACAACAGTGCACGGGCAAGAAAGGTCAGAGACAGCAGTCATGCCACCGACGGCACTTGACTGCTGCTTGGTCAATGGATTTTTCTGTCCAGTGCTCAGGGGCTATCATTAGGAATCCCTTGGTTGGATGCTTGGAGGGTCGCCTTTCTTGAACATCCCCACACTATGGGATTGTTGGGAAACAGATGGCTTCAGGCTTCAGAATGTCAGTTAGGCCCTGCATATTGTTGCATGGGCTTATCCACCTAGATGCACTGTGTTAGGCATTTTCTATCCTTGGAATCCCAACCGGCCAAGCCACCTGCAAGCCCCATAATGCCAAGCCACTCATCGTAATGTGTAGCCATGTCCACTTCGGGTATTCATCTCATGACTCGGTCGGGGGGGCAGGCGGAGAGGGCGGAAGAACTTGAATTGGGCAGAGATTTGCAAATTTATTGGACAGTCTGAATGTGTATGTTCGTATGTGGTGCACGGCCGACATGTTTTTTTCGTACCAAAGAATGCTTGGTCTCAATGGTTTGGGGTCCCAAATGGAGCTGGCACGGGAATTCCGAATGCCCAGACAGAGAGGTCAGCTACACATGTCCTGAAACCCAAAAGCTCAAAGCTTTGAACAAACCAAGAACTTTTGGGCGCCAGCACAGCTGTGGGCTGTGGTACTTGTACCTGAGGATACCTGGGACAGCACGTCTCCAACCCACATCTTGAGTGCCAGTTCACGTGTGCCTGCAGCAGCTCACCTGCATTTGGTGACCACGGATTTACCCACCACTTGATTTGTGGGTGGTGCCACCTGTGGGGATTCCTCGAACTCACAAGGAGCAGCTGGGAAACTGGAGTAGCAAAAGGTCATCAGATGAATAGCAATCATCAACCATCATTAACCGTCTTTCATCATCATGAATCATCTCGAACCATCAACTACAAACGACCATTATGAATTATGAATCATCATTCATTATCATCCACTAACTAATTACCATAGGCCATAGCCATTAACTAATATACCATCAACCATCATTGAATCATTGAATCATCAGCGGACTCAACCATCATGAACCATCATGAATCATCAGCGGACTCAAACATCATTCATCAACCAGCAACCATCATCAACCATCATCAGCTAATACTAATCATCATATCCATCATTAACCATCATCAGCTAACAACAACCATCATCATATCCACCATTAACCATCATTAACCATCATGAATCATCAAGTAAAGATAACCATCATGAACCATCACCATCCACCATTCCTAGCGTCCCTGTGGGACTCCACCAGGCCGTGGTGGCCTTGTTCCAGCAGCACCTGGGCGACGAGATCGGCTCCCTGGCGGATCTGGCGACCCTGGCCGCGCTCCTGGAGAACGTGGTGCACTCCGAAGCCGACGTCGCGTGGCACCACCAGTGGTGCGCCACGTGGAGAGATCCCCGGGGACGCCATGGAGGGGCACCTGGGAGTGGCACAGGCTTGGAATACCTGCAGTTATCTTGAGAAAAAACGCTGCATGTGATCAGATTTACGTATTAGTATATATGTTTTAGATATCTATATCTTTATAGATATAATAATTATATATAATTATATATATATGCAGATACCGATGTATAATCATCAACCGCTTGTAGCCATAGCTTTTTCTTTGCAACCTTTGTGTGTGTGCGTGAACAGCAACCAGCATCAAGGAAAACATCAAGAGTCGTTGTTCACAAACCAAGCTGACAGACTTAATGAGACCTAAGCAGCATCGCCAACAACCAAAGTCGATCATTAACGTGCAAAACTATAGCCATTGCTGATCAGTATATAACCATCATCCACAGTACAATTATCAACCATGACATAGTCATCATGGTGGTTTCTCAAAACAGAGTACCCCCAAATCAGAATTCATCCAATATTCATCATTTGCAAAAGTAAAAACCATGCATTTTTGATCATTTTTGGGCCCCCAGGACCGAGAAACACCCTTATATAGTCATTTGGTTGCTGGTTTCATATTTTCCCTAGTAATGAGTAACCAATAATTGGTTGACTACTAATTTTTCATAGGGGTGGTTCAACCACCAACCAGATAATGATCATTATCTTCCATTATAACTATATTATATAACCATTATCAACCACTAGTTAACCATAGGGGTGGTTCAACCATCAACCAGGTCATTATGACCCTCTGCTCACCCGCAACCGTTGGTCGTTGTGACAAGCGGGGCACGCCTTGACCAAGGTCCGACTGGCCGCAGCCTACAACGCCTTGGACTTGTCGTTGGCTTCGCAGTTGAATATCAATGAGTGACGAGTCTAAGAGATGTGGACGGTTGGCCATGTCAATGGGTGTTTCTTAAGGGATCATAATCTGGTTGGTTTCTTAAGGGATCATAATCTGGTTGGTTTCTTAAGGGATCATAATCTGGTTGGTTTCTTAAGGGATCATAATCTGGTTGGTGGTTTTAAACATTTTTTATTTTCACTGCTATTAACAAATGGTTGGTTGACTAATTTTTTTCATAGGGGTTGACACCACCAACCAGTGGGTGTTTCTTAAGGGATGATAATGGTCCTTAATAGGGGATGATCACCAACAATTGAGATTTAACAGCTACTATTTTTGGTGGTTTCTCATCATTTTTGTTTACAATACATTAATACAGGTTAATCCTAAGTAACAGTAGTGGTTCTTCAACATGGGGAAGCAATTCTTAACCAATGAATGATCATGAATGAACCATGAACGTAAGTAGTTGTTAATAGCCAACTACAATAGGGGATATGATATAGCAAGTATCTATATAATTTATATAATTAATGTCTTAATAATTGGGGAATCAACAAATCTTTGGTTTATCACTATAAGTGGCTCATATTGGATTATTTGGGGGACACCCCGATTTTGAGAAACCACCAAATGATACCCTGATTTCCCTGGTAAATTGACGATTTGGATTTGGGGATACTTGGGGGTTGCCATTGTTGGACCCATTTGGCGGTTATGTAAGAAGCTTCACTGAAAACAACTTAGGATTTATTTTGCTTGGCTAGATGTAACTTTTCCTATTTTCTGCTTATTTTTGTTTGATTGGTTGGTCAGTTGTTCGGTTTGTTCTCTGTTTGGAGAATGCATTGTCTGCATCCATCAAAACCTATTGTCGACAACAAGAGCTCAGGAACTGAGAAGCAATATGTGAAATTGTGAAACTCACTGTGCCGTACTTGCAGCAGTCGGTTTCGGACAAGTAAGGGAGTCCTTGGTTTGGCTGCATGTCTTTCTGAGAGATAATGCCTTTCTGGGAGATGATGTGTTTCATGCACATGGTTTCGCTGGTGCTATTTTGAGCACCTGCACGCAATCAATACTGCACTATCCAGCATTCATATGATCATCATATAGTCTTTATCATCTCTGAGCTGTGATTTGTTTGCTTCCGTCGAAGGTGGCACTAGGAAACAACAGATCTCCAGAAGCCAAGTGCCGCATGTACCGTTTATAAATGTTCTTTGCATTCCCAGTCCGAGTTACGTGAGATTTCCATTTGAGGTGCGGTTACTTGAATAGCTTGCTTGGAGTGTAGGAAGAGACCAGGTACAAGATGGTACAAGAACACTACCGATCTTTTGCCGTACAGGCGGTGTTTCCCCGATTTTTTCTGGATGGACACTCAATGGGCCTGGGAGATGTGGGAGCATTCTTGCAGCTTCCAATTTCGGGTCTTCAGCTGAGTCAACTCATGTGCATTTCAAGTGATTCTATTCACATCTTCCAATCGGTTTCAATTGTTGCCATAACCCGATCAAGAAATGGATGCAAGTCCCGAAAACTACCAACGCCGTTGCAGCCGTATTTTGACAAACGCAGCAGTTCTGAAACTAGTACCGTTGGTATCGGTCATTCACCATCAATTCACCATTGGTTAATCATCAATTCTACCAATTCACCACCTGCTTGACACCAATGAGCACTTCAAGCTGGGGAGCGGCTGGAAACCTGATGAAACCTGTGCCAGGTCCACTGCTGTGCTGGAAACCTACATGGCTTCCTTCGTCATGGGTTCAGATGCCCAGCAACTGGGACAAGATGCTTCGGCCTCGAAGACTACGATGCTGCAGAAGTTGAAGGATGTCGCCCAGCTGCAGCGCGCCCCTGGGAGCGTCCCACCTTTGGAAGGCCAGCCCTTTGGGGATGATTTGGAAGGCTCAGCCTTCGGAAATTTGGGGCTACCATAGCCCCAGTGTATGGCTCAGTGAGGAAGATTGATGGTTATCACAGGTTATGAGCCTGCGAATGCTGTTGCCATTCGTTGGCGAGTTTTGGTCAGCTGTGAGCGCAGTACCATTACGGTGGCTGTGTTTTTTGTTACCTGGTTTGAAAATGCACATGTCAACTGGGAGGGTACCAACAAATGATCAGAGCAAATCAGTAAGATATGGTCAGGACGTATGTGTTCATAGCCGCCTGGATTCCAGGTTGCAATTGATATCAATTGATTGCATTCTTTGTATTTTGCACGTTGTAAAAGCTGCAATGATCCGTAATATAAAATGTCAAGTCAGGGTAGTTGTTGTATCCATATTGAGATGGAGCTGTTGGTTCACCAACCAAAAGTCAAGCGCTCAGACCAGATTACACCCCTGTTGCTGCGGCATGTGGAGTGGCTGGAAAACAAAAGGCAGCAAACATGTTCTTTGGTGTGAAAGTGGAGTTATTGTGGACTTGATGTCGACTATACCTATGGCAGCCCTTATACATAGCACGCGATGATAGCGTTGCATTCTTGGCTACTTCCATGTTGGCCGAATTTGTAGACTCGATATTTTTGATCCTGAGCATCTTGCCTGGGATTAAGTCTTTTCCCATTGAATCCTGGAAATCTTCTACCGGCACGAAGCACACAGCCGAGGTTGTGGAACAATATCCCACATGGCCGAACACGCAAGATTTTTTGCAGATGATTCGCCGGGAGGTGGCGCCGAGCCAAACGAATTTCTCGTTGCTCGGTGGATCGATCAGAGCCGGACATGCAGACCTTGGGGGCATCGAACGAGTTTGGTGAGTTCGTTGAGACGGGTGGTAGCAAGTCTGAGCAAGACGGGTGAAAGCATATCTGAAATTTGGATCATGTGAAACATAATAACATGCCATATATATACATGTATATGTTTGTATATTTATATTTATACATCATATGTATGAATTACCTGTATCATGTAATGACGTGAGTTGACATATATATGATTATATGATATCCAATTTCACCTATCTACAAATCTATAAATATAGTGTTTATGTAAAATCATATCCTGGCATGTATATTCTATTTGATTAAGTTTATCTTATTTTAATGAAATTATATACATTTGATTACATTCTACCTTTCCTCTATATGTGATATACATGCAATAGTTATCCAAAAATGGTGCTACCGTCGGTATCCCAAGATCTCAACGCCGAACTGGGGCAACCACCAGGGCAGGCTGGATGATCCCTGGGGAATCCTTCCGGTTGGTTTACCTGGGAAACTCCCACTAGTGTGGATCAATGTTGATCATCCTAAAAGTTGAGCTTTCAGACGTGGTCCACAGATGATTGGTTTCCTGAAATGAGGCTAGGAAGGATCGTTACTTTGGTGTAGGCACCTTTGCTTTTTGGAGGTATGAGGTGATTTGCTGCTATTCTTCGGCTTCAGTTTATCAACACCTTCCTGAGTCATATCATGAGTCATATCATGTCATCATTATTTCTGTAGTCATATTTTTCCCAGATTCAATAGTACACGACATGTTACTATCACGAATGTCACAGATGGATAGTGATTGAACATGATTGAATAATATTCATCAGGATCCCTTTATAGGTTATTTATTTTCCCATATTCAATCACTATCAAGATTCTGACCCAGATTGACTCCACCCTCAGCTGCTTGCCACCAGGTTTTTGTCCTTGTCCGCTGTGGTGGCTGCTGCGGGGGAACGCTATGGACGTTGGCAAAGCCACGAATGTTCAGAGCCACTGGGACTGGTTTCCGTGCACTGGAGATCTTCTCTGGAGTGCTGCTGTTGAGGAACTCCTGTAAGGATCTACAATGATTTGGTTTAAACATTAGGGATATTAGGGTCTATGATTTACCATGATCTATAGGGTTTATAATGATCTGGTTGGTTATTTTTAAACATTGTCTATAAGGATCTATGATGATCTCTAGGGTCTATAGGGGGTGAGGACTAACAATGATCTGGTTGGTCGTTTTTTAATCATTCTTTATTTGTCCCAACTATTAACAAATGGTTGGTTGACTAATTGACCATGATCTTTAGATATCTACAGGGTCTGTAATGATGATCTATAGGATCTATATATGAATTTCCTCCAAGGATATATGATGATCTATAGGGTCTATAGGGGGTCTATAATGGACCATGAAGCATGATACGGGGGTTGATTAGCAGAAAAAAAACAAGGCAAATAATGATTTGATTCAACTTTGGCAGTACGGTTGCAGCCACATGTCATTAACCATGATGATGAATCAATATGCTCTTCCATGCGTGACTCTTATTCAGATCCATCGACGATTCTTAAGATTTAGTCGGCCAAACTCTGCAGCTGTTGCAGCTTGAAGGTTGAAAGATAATCTTCTGAAGCACGAGGACGCTGACTTCAGCGGTGGCCAAGGGTTTCGAGAGATAATGGCACTCTGTAGGACTCTGATAGGACTCTGTATGTTGATATTGGTATGCAGTATGCACATACAAGTATATGCATAATCAAAGATAGGTTGATATATTTAATTCAGGCAAATGTATTGATGTTTACATGTCAGTAACATTTATGTACAACTCTGTGTTTTTATTCATCTAGGCGTGTACGTCAAAGCATTTATTTGTGGAATCTCAGATGTGCATGCACCCACATGTATCATTAACAACGTGCACAAACATACACGCATTACAGTATTGACACATGGCTGTGGGTCAAAACCCCGTACCCCTGCTTCCCCATCATTAACCATTGTTTTCCCTTATTATTGTTGGTAAATCCTCCATTAGTTGGTTGGTTAATATTGACCCATAGCCATATATTTGTGGTGTTGTCCATTGAAACAATGCCCCCGGACGAAACAACAACAACGAAGTGTGGGGAGCCAGCCAGGGTCCACCTTCTGTGGAAATCCCACGTAGACATCTCTGTCATACCTGATGATACGCCTGCGTTTTACGAGATCTGGTGGTTTCTCAACATGGCTATGGGTCAATATTAACCAACCAATAATGGCTTATAATTACCAACCAATAATAAGGGAAACTATGGTTAATGATAGGGGAACCAGGGGTACAGGGTTTTGACCCACTGCCAAATGGGGAACCCCAAAAATGGATGGTTTATTGCTAATTAGAAAGGACTAATCTCGGATGATTTGGGGGTACCCCGATTCTGAGAAACACTCATGTAGCTTTCGACAATTCCACACGTATAGTGGTATATTGATAAGCCACCCTCAATTTACCTTGAATAACTGGTGAATGTCCGAAAGATGGGTGGCTTATTAATAGGGATCCAACATTGCTTGCCAAGTATGTTTGCATGGTAGTACTTTCTGCTGGATATATTTTCGAAAGCCACCTTCCAATCCACCTTCCAGGATTTTGAAAATCGTCTAGTTGCCTAGTGTGGCTGTTTGTCAATCGGCAGGACTACCCAGCACGAGAATTTCTGCGCAATCCCGCTTGTCCCTCACAGGATCTCATTTGTTTATTAGGTCAAATCGAAACATAAAATGACATTTCCAATCATCAACCTCCTCTACAATATGGCTAGTGACCAGTTTCTGCTCGTTCCGGGATGAACAAGGCGTGTTCATAGCCACTGGTTTGTTACCCACGAAAGATATTCTAGTAGGGGGCTGAAAGAGGTTCAATGAGAATCCATCATATTTTCATCCTTTTTTGGTCAGTTGTGGCCCAACTGAATATATGTGTAGAGACTGGTGTACGTATTATTGTACATTTACGAACATCATGTATGTGTATATCTATATGTGCATATTTATGTACATATTCGTTTATATTTTATACTTCGATGGATACCTTTGTCATTGATCGTATATATATATATATACACATTATGCACATATATCATTTATACGGTGTGAGTACATTCTGCAGTCAGTGCTGCTTGAGTTCTTAGCCAATCGCTAGCCATGTCATCCCTTGGTTCTTCCCACCCGTGCCTATGATTCCCTGCGACCTGCCAGGGTTATCCTCAAAGCTGTGGCTGTGATTTCAGGAGCATCCCAATACTGGGCGAGTTCGCCTGAGTGATTTCTATGCCATGGCGCTGCATGGAGGCATGCGACTGCTGGATGGGACAACCTCACGGCACATCCCCAAATATATCAGATATATTATATATCAGACTGCATTGGAATCATGGCAATGAAATCATGACCTTGAAACAGCGTTGAAACACATCAGAACTCCCTCCCCGAGAAGGCTGTCTATTGGCTCAAACATCATGCTGTGGTGAAGTAAGGTAAGTGACATATGTTTAAAACACACATTTTTCCTGCCAAAATAATGACGGCTCATTCGCGGATGCTCTGGGTGCACCACTATTCATGGACACCCCCAACATTCCCACATGAACCGGTGACGCCCTGAGAGTCAAAGTTCATGATGCTTGATTGATATATAACATCATTGCACGTCAGGTTTCATGTATTGACTCTGTCGGTATGTCCTTTACATCCCACAGCAACCACTGGATGGCCTCAGGTCATTGGCAATTCAGCCGCTGGCTCCGCAAAGATGGTGTGTTCATGCTGCGGGCTGTATGCAGCAGCAGAGCTCCAGGGCATGTAAGGATTGTAAGGGGTTTGCTATACAGTATGTGTTGTTGGTAGTTAGAGATATTAAATCTCTGCATGTAAGGAGTGGACTGGGATTGTACCTCCAAGCATCACCATCCAAAAGCGCAGATTAGGAAAAAGCTTTTGGCAGACACACCTCCAATTTTGGTGGTAGCAAATTCATAGCTCCAAATGGATTTTGACATCATTGGAACACCATGAATTCCTAGCTCCAAATGGATCATTGGAAAACCATTGAAAACCATGGAAGTGCAAAGCCAAGGTGAAAGCGTTGCTTATCTTCGTCAGCTGGGCGCTTTGGACGAGTCCGACCCAGAGGTGGCCAGGGGATCAATTGGCTTCTCGCCACTGCTGGGCTGGTCCGGGGGTGTCCATCCATGGTGGTACTCCGGGGTTGCCCATCCATGGTGGTACCTATTGTATAACCATCCAATATAGATGGTTGAACTTTCAGCGCCCTCAAGCCTAACCCTGACTTCTCTCAAGATCCATAAGAGCCCCAACCCAACCGGCTGGTCATGGGTTATCCATGGTGGTACTCCCAAGTTGTCCATCCATGGTACCTACTAACCATCCAAAATGAAACCTTCCAAAGCTATGCCTTGCAAACAGCTAAGGGCTCAACAGGCTCCAACACAGACACACCGCTACCGCCAGGTGTTACGCGTCATAGTTCCCAACTACATCTTGGGACCCTCCAACTGCATCGCATCCTCAGGCAAGTCGGTGTGGCGACGATGGCTGCCACCCAAGTTACACCATGGATGTTGGAAGTTGGACGTCATGATTGGTCATTCCAAACATGTTCGACCTCACAAGTTGTCACTTGTTGCATCGTTGACGTTCAAGGCGCGACCCCAGAGGTTTGGAAGCGGACAAATTTATATAAAACCAATCTGAAATGAAACAATACTTGGAGCAATAGGTACAATCAAAAGAGGGACATCATACACATTGATCTCTAGTGTTTTGAAAGCGTTTTTCTCCTGGAACAAGAACAGCAAGATGCTTGGGGTTTTGACTACCCACGAGTTCTGGAAGGATCCACGTCTAATGTAAAGCCTGGTCAGAAATCTGATCAAATCAATTTTGATGCTGAAAGAGACACATGATATGTTCTTTTCACACAGAACAGCATGTTTCTTCGGAAAGTGTCCTCCTACAGTCTCTTTCCAGCAAGGACGACCTAGTGGGTATAGTTCATACCAACAGAGTTGGACGAGTTCTCCCAGTCGAAAATGTTCTGTGATTGGGAACACACACATTGACATAATCTATGTAGGTGCATATCCATGTTCAAACGGGCCCCCAAACAGCTATATATGCAAGTTTTCGATCCACACTTGATTTTTCGATTTGAATCGAAAAACTTCGTGGCCATCATGGTGATCCCAACTGGTCTCAACATGGGTCCCACAGCGGTGCTCCCGGTGCCACGGTGTGCCACGGGGTCCACCACGGTGGCCGGAGGCTACTTCGCGGTGTGCTGCATCGACGAATGCGACGCCCGGCTGCGGGACCTGGAATCGACACTGGGAAGCTCCAAGGCGAGACCTGGGGACAGCGGTGGGTTGCGACCTTGGCAGCGGATCCCGGAGCCAAGTTGGAACGGCCAGCGCCATGCCTCAAGGCCGAAGGATTGGATGAGTGGAGGTTTTTTTGGAGCTCAACTTGTGAAGTTCAACTTGTGAAGTTCGGTTTTCATAGCCATTTTTTCGTGGCCGCGGTTGTGTCATCCTGAAACCAGTTGTTTTGGTGATGCTTGCATCATTGTGTGCAGTTTATTTGTTTACACTGAGGTGAATGCAAATACGAGCATGGAGGTGATCACTTCTGGGAAAAATAACGAGGACACTTGATGCAGCAACATGAAGAAGGTAGAGGTTGGCTGCATGCTGCATACCATGATAGACACATAAAAGAGAAAAACGTATTCATGCGTGTTGCTACATCAGCATCAGTCGTGAACACCCTCATGTTGTTGTGTGTTGAGGTTTGCCTATCATTGTTGTTCCATAGTTATTCTTTCTTCCTTTACTTAATCATTTTAGCCATGATGAAGTATTTGTTCAGCATGATTTCCAATCATTATTAAGCACCCTTTGCCATCATTATTCACCAGGTTATGAATTACTGTAACCATCATTGCAACTTACAGTACCAATCATCATAAGGCATCATGAATCATCGCAATTGACCACAAGTATGAAGTGTATAGATCAACCGGCATTCATTGAAGCTCACAAAAGCACGTTAATTAATCATCATTCACCAAAACCATTTTTACATATGTACATATAATTAATATATATAATATACTGTGTGTGTGTGTCACAATTATAGTGTTACTTCACAACACGACGACATGTTAATCAAAGTAAATGAACACCACTATCCATCACTCTCACAGCATTGCCATCGTTGCCTATGAAGGCTTAGGTAATATGGTTGTTTCTCAAAATAGGGGTACCCCCAAATCATCCAATATTGATCATTCATAGTAATAGATTTTATTCATTCTTAGGGTCCCTTCTTTTGAGAAACCACCATATAGTTGGATGTAGTTGGTATATCCCCTATGATGATTGGTTCTCAACCATTGCTTAACCAGTGCTTGACCATTGCTTAACCATTGCTTATTAGTCATTATTATCCATATCCGCTATATCTACTAGTTCCTATATCCCCTATGCATCTTGGCTACTAACCCTGTATATATTTACCATATATTTGATCATCATTTCTAACCATGGCTGAACCTCCCATCATGGACCCTCAGCGACCACCCGATGGGCTCGGCTCCCCGTTGTGTGAGGCCTCTCCCGACGCCATCCTGGCGGCGGTCACTGCCGCGCCGCCCGCGCTGCAGCAGAAGCTGCGAGAGGTGGCGGAGCACCATGGCGGGGGGGCCGGGGGCCCCGGGCCCCGCGGTGGGCCAGGGCCATGGGAGTGGCCAAGCTGCTGGTGGTTTCGCCAGTTTGTGGGGCTCCAAAATGACTGGTTGACGACTAAAAATGATATGATTCATAGGGAGTTTGGGAAGCTGGCACTGGAAAATCAGAGCATTTTTGATAGGAACCCTGGGAAACCAGATATTTCTATGGTGGATTCTCTGTTGCTAGATTAGTTTACCATAGGGTAACCCGTGGGAATAAAGGATGAGTCTGGGGATGAAGTGGCAACCACTTACTAAACTGCACCTTGGAGCTATGGTGATGAAATATTAATGTTCATGCTAAAGGATCATGGCTCCTGCTGGTGAATCGTGAAAATGCTCGACTATGATGGTAAACGATGGTTGTGAGGATGGCTGAGGCTTTGCTAATCCAACGCAGCAATGGACAATCCCCATACCAGCATGTTGTATGGAGAAACCCTGAAAAAGATCAATAAAGTGGTGGATGTTCCATTACTACGTTAGATTGTCAGAGTGTATGATTTTTGATCCTTGGACTCATCACTCATGATCGGCAGCTGGTGATTGTGGCAGATTCCTATGGGACTTGGGATGCATGTCCTGAAGTGAAGAGATGCAACGTTATGGGGTTTTCTTAAGATAGAGGAACCTCAAAATAGTTGGTTTATTACTATGAGGGGCACCCCTGTTCTGAAAAACACCTTGATAGTGGCAATCGAATTGGGTTCGGCAAATTCAACCTAAGAAAGGCAGTCCGAATTTCATGTGCTAGTGTTCCTTAGAAAATGCCGAAGGGGAAAACTTGACGAGACAACCCTCCTAGAACAACCAAGAAGATATTGGTCAAACATTTGCTGCTTGATGATAAAATCTTACTCTTCCTCCCTTGCAATATAGACAACCCCATTCGCCTTGTTGATGTGATTCTTGTTTGTGCACTGGCATGTTTTTTTGTTCCAAGGCATGCCGCATTGATTCCATTCATTCCATGTCATATACAGATGCATTGCATTCATTGTTCACTCTTCATGGTGCGATAGATACTCAGCGGCGTAGGGCCATTTGTCCTTTCAAGAGCAAGGCAGCTGTTGCGCCTTGCGATTACGGCTGCCATGGGTGCACAAAGTGTCAGAGCGGCTGGACTGCCTCTCCTTGTGCACAAGGTCTAGGAGGATATGCAGGATACCAGCAGCCAGATGCTCCAGTGGCGATGCCCCTCCGGCGCTTGATGCTGCAGTTGACACCCTTCGGGGAGAAGCAAATGGAGGCCGCTCAACTGGTCCAGCAGATTGCCGCCCATGAAGTTGGTCCCTGGGTAAGAGCAATCTTAGAACAGCCAATGCCTTTGCTCTGGATGGTGTCCTGAGCGTTCAAATGCTCGATGAACTCCTGCAACTTCACCCGATGGGTGTGATTTCCCGCTTCAGCACAATGGATGTGCAGAGGCTACTCCCTGAACAGGGAGATGTTGGTGCAGCAGCCAATTTCCTTTGCAACCTACCATGGACCAAAGAGGCCATGGGCCGTAGTACAAAAGGCGACATATCATCATTTGTGAAGCTTCTGATGAAGCGGACCAAGCAATTCGACCTTTACAAAGTTTCATCGTGTGCTGCCAGATCCTGGCTGACACAAATCTGATAATCTGGAAAGATGTACCATCTACGCGTCCCAATCGTAATTTGCTAGTCGGCTGCAGCGTGCGCTGGGTGACAGAACCCTATGAGTCCAAGCACGGCAAAGCTACATGCTTGGAGATCCTCCAAAAAGACATGGGCCAATAAAGATCTCGGGATGCAGAGGCAAAGGTTGTCTCTCTCATCTTCCAAGAAGTGTGCCGCCAACCGATGACACATTCGCCAGATTTGCAGCAGCTTTTGTAGCTTGGTGAGGAACATTCACCTTTTTTCTTTGGAGTGTCGCTTTGGCGGGGATACCTTTGCCATGCCGGAATGTACCACAATCACCAAATTACTGGTTTCGTTTCTCCAGGTTCTTGACATGATTCCATATTGTTGATAGTAGTATATGTGCATTCATTACCTAGAAACTCATTCATTACCTAGAAACTCATAGCCACTACATGCAATATACAAACATTTATTTGCATACTGCATACTTGTATATAAAGGGAGATGCGCATGAAAAGCTGTCCTGCAGGTATCTTTTGCCTGGTCCTCCGCTACCGTCAACTGTACATTCACTGCTGATGGGTTTGTTAGACAACCCCGGTTGTTTGATGAGCCTTTGGGCTTCAATATCTCGCTGGGCTCTTCAAGGTCCTTTGACACCTTCATTGACTGGAATCTATCAAGGCGCAGTTCCACTCTTTGGGCTGCTTCGTGCCATGCTGGTGGCTTTTTCACAAATGCCAAACTCCAACATGCTTTGTCGCTCGGCCTTGATGTCATTGGCGGCCTTGGGTACCAATGATTCCACAGTTTCAATGAAGGCACCTGCATTGCTCCTGTTGCTCTACTGCGAAGGCCCAGTTCTGCCTGCTGATGTCTGGATGCCGGATGCCCCTACTGCCTCTTCTAGATCGCTTATCACAATACTCCACCGAAGCTTCAGAGTTGGCGAGTAGGTTGAGAGCACTGGCAAGTGACAGCTTTGCAACCGCTCCACATGGCGGAGCTCAGATTAATAGAATGGGAAGTGTCGGCACTCACAATTAGCTGGCATATCCCCAGCTTCACGCGTACCACACGATGCCAACAGCCCCGCAAGGACATTGCAGCCAAGGCTGCATGAACCAACAAAGCCAGCAAGCACACGCATGGCACTACAACCAAGGAATGCCAGCAACCATGCAACCACCAGCCGTGCAAACGCAGGGAGTGGAGAGTCCAATGCAAACACTACCCGCCCAAACCCAATTCGTCCCACTCGACCCTGACAAATCAAAGGCAGTGCCTCACAAGCCACCCCATGTGGGACTCCACAACACAAACAACACGTGCTACATGAATAGCTTCACACAGGCGCTGTGCCTCACGGATACATTCGTGTGGAGAACCAACAGCTTCAATCTCAAACTCAAGGAGAACTCCTCCAAGATGGACAAAGAGGACTTTGAATTCGGGAAGAGGGTGGTCGATTTCTTCCAAAAACACTTCGCAAAGATGGCACTCACCAAGCACAAGCATGTTGACATTTGGGACATTCTACAGGGATTTCCTGCACAGTCACAGTACAGATCAGGTGAGCAAGAAGATATTACCGAGACTATTCGTTTTGTTTTTGACAAGCTCGGCGATGGCGACCAGCTGTTGCTCAATGAGGTGTTCTCAGGACAGCTGCGGGAGAACATTCAGTGTTCTCAATGTGGAAATGTCAAGTTCGGTGAAGAGACCTTCACGGTCTTGGTACTTCCCGCACCAACAGCAAAAGAGATCGAACAAAGCGGCATTGTACCGACCATCCAAGTCCTCTTGCAAGACAGATTGAAATTTGAAATTTCGAATTTCAATCTGTCTTGCAAGAGGACTTGGTGAAATTTGAGCACATGGTTTCAGACCAGCTTGTTGAATGCCCAGTGTACCAACAAAAGGCGCAAGTAGGCAAATGGAGCGCGATTTCCAGACCACCAGCACACCTTGTTCTGTGTTTGAATGGCTTCACTTTTGACATGGATAAGATGGACTTCATGAAGGAGAAAACGCCGGTCAAGATTGATGAGAGCGTTTTAATTGGAGGATATATATATATATATATATATATATATATGAGTACGAACTTTACCATACCATTATCCACACCGGCAAAGATGCTTCCAGTGGACTTTGTTATGCCATGGGAAGGTGTTCAGAAAGTTTCCCAATGGGGATAACGCCTCCTATACCATGGACGACTCACAGATCAAGCCAGCGGATGCCTCTGTGATGGCTGGGTTTCCACCGGGGAAGATGAAGGATGACAACGCGTATGTGCTTTTTCTTCGGTGCAAGCAAGCTCCCCCGACACCAGAGTTTCGAGTTCCAAATTCATTAGTTGATTATGTGAAGAAGGAGGACAAGAAGCAGTGAGCGTCGCTCACTGCTTCTTGTCCTTCTTCGTGAGCGTTCCCTTGTCTCATCCTTGGAGTTTCACAGTTTCACGGCCTCCATTGTTTTATCTCTGGTGAGGTTTCCTTTGGGCCAGGCGGTTGCCGAGATGTTGATCACTCGCCCTGGAAAAAAACTGCATTTCAATCGTGCTCAGGACATTTCAGGACTATACCGGTTCATAGATCATGACAAGTATGCCAATTCTGGACTGCTTTGACTTAAACCAATCTACTGTACATGCTTTCCAGCATGATTTGGGTGTTCCTCACCTCCTAAATCCATCTAAATCATCCATTAATCATCAATTTTGGTAATAAACCATGATAAACCCACCATTTTTATACATTTTTGGGGTAGCCCGGTAACCCTATTTTGAGCAACCACCACCTGTAGATCTCCATGGCGAAATCATCGGACTCGTCGTCCATCTCTTCCGCAGGTGCCGTTGCATGGGCGCCTCTTTGCCCAGTGGCTGCATCACCTGTATCCTCGGGAGCCTTGGCAGCGGGGCAGCGCGGAAGCAACCTGCGATGACGGTGACGACGGAAGTCATCGGAAGGGGTTTCAGGTCGTGGTTTCTCAAGTTATAGGGGCACAGAGCCCCGAAAATTGATGTTTTCTTTGCTTTTTATGATTACGTTTGGATGATTTAGGGGTACCTCTATTTTGAGAAACAGTCAAATTGGTGTGCACACCGGTGAATGTCATCAAACTGGCTAATGATGAAAGTTAGTTTTGTGACTTGTTCTCAGGCCTGTGAGGCACAACTCAAGGGGACCAAAATGCATTGGCGCCTCCCAAAAATGCATATTGGAAATGCATGTGCTTTAAAGCTCAGATCAAAGATGCATAATGATCTCACCTGTCCAAGCACTGGTCTACAATTGTCCTTGAGGAGTCTATTGGATCATTTGGGTCGTTGGGGCTAACAGACTGGGGCCACTGGGAGAACTGAAATTCAGCATCAGGTTGTTTTAAGCAACACTGCTCGGAATACAACAAATCAAGCAACCGTTTTCACTGGCTTGGAGTGGACCACTGTGCGTCTGTTTAAAATGTTGAGCTAAGTTTCCAACCCTTTTTTGCAGATTCGTTGAAGTGGACTGGGTGTTGCAAAAATCTGGATTCAGCTAGACAGTGCTGTACAGGCCCCGTGTTTGTAACATTTTTACCTCTAAATTCTAACTGCGTATTCCCTCCGGCTCTGAACCGGCGTATTTTAAGTGCCATGTAAATATTTTATCATATTCTAACTGTCGGTCGGCACAACTACACAATGATAGAATATTATCTTAAAATGTTTAAAGTACATAAATCATTCTGCTTTGGATACACATGCGCTATATACCCACAGAAATTTCACTGATTTGCAGTGCAAATGCGATGATTGTGCACTGGTAGTCAGCCTGCCGCTCTGAGGAGTGCCCGTTTCCTCACATGTCAGGCTGGGTTTTGCTGAGGCTTTGACGTGAAGGATGTTTCAAGTGACCTTTGATTCACTTCACATATGGTGATTTCTCAAGCCATTTGGGGCCGCCGAAAATTGTTAGTTTTGTACCTCTATCTCCAGAAACCACCATATTCACATTTGAAGAAACAAAATCCACCAAGAGCAACTACACGGACTACATTTTTCAAAGCTTGAGAGCAATTTTTACGAAAAGGCAATGATAAACACCTGCTTTGCCGCTTTGCCCTTATTATGTGGTTGTGCCCTTGCAGAAGAAGGTTTTACG
The DNA here is from genome assembly GCA_009767595.1 of Symbiodinium kawagutii. Lineage (NCBI taxonomy): Eukaryota > Dinophyceae > Suessiales > Symbiodiniaceae > Symbiodinium > Symbiodinium kawagutii. The sequence goes on from VSDK01021254.1 coordinate 78,398, forward strand.
ATCTAACCAGCTGGGTTGTATTGATTGCTTTGACTAGGGGCTGGTTGCTCCTCATGCACCAGGCGATGTATGATTTTAGTGTAGTGCGGTCTGACCAGCATCTGAATGAGTGAGTCGGGGATTGGTTGCTTGCTTTGTTAGTTCTGCAATGGTGGTGAATTGGATGCTTGGCTGCTTTGGGAATGACATGGCCGAACTTGCCCGCTTTTGGTGGCGCCGGGAAACTACGTGACGAAAGCACAGCGGTCGGTCCATTTGTGATCATTGAATCAACTATTCTAAAGATTCCAAAGTTTATTCTGACCGATTCTGACCTAATTCCTCCTATAGGAAAGTGTTTTCTACAACATGTTCACTAGTGCGGAGGTGTCATGGCACCAAGTTTGCAATCGAACTTGTTTATGGAAGCCCTATGGAACCCCTATGGAATCCCTATGGAAGCCTTAGAATCTCATGTCTCCCAGTGGAGGTTCTGATCTTATCCTTTGGAGAACGGTGCTGGAGGTGGCCACCTCAACAAGTGGTTTTCCACTAC
>VSDK01021254.1:78942-111255 GCA_009767595.1 Symbiodinium kawagutii
AGCCATAAGCAGCCATGATGATCCATCAGTACGCGGAATGTCGGAAAGACTGTCAAGAAGCATTATGAATATCCAACCGGTATTGACCACTACAGTAAGCCAGCCTTATTCGCCATGCATTGGTCGCACGCTTCTCTCGTTTCAGGCACCATCAACCCGCTGCATCCTGAAATCTTCGAAGAAGAAGTTGGCCAGTCCGTGGGTGCTTCACAGGACCAGCTTTGTCCCCATGATTCCGCATGGAGTTCCCAAGTTCCCAAGTGGAGACACTCATGGGCTGACCTCCAAGTGACTTTGGTCTTTGTTTTCCTTTCCTTTGTGCTCTTTGTTTTTCAGAGAAACATAAAATTAACCAATCTTCAGTCCACCAACCAGGTTTTTTCAGCATGGTTCCGTCAGAGGGTCCAACCAGGCACTATGATCATCGACGTTTTTTTGATCAGCTGATCCCATGACTGACGGCCTATCAGCTGTTGTTCTGGTTAGGAAAAAGCCAAAGACCAAGCCACAATTCTACAATCCAAGCACACCACCCCTACTAAATCCTTGCACGCGCACAGAAACCCACAGTGTTTCGTTAACTTTTTGTTGTTGGGGTGGGGATGGGGTATGGTGGGGTGGGATGTTGACGTTCGTGTGGATGTGCACGCCAAGTTGCTGCTACGTGGGGGATGGGGTCGGGTGGGGTAGGATGTTAACGTTCGTGTGGATGTGCGCGCCAAGTTGCTGCTACGTGGGGGATGGGGTCGGGTGGGGTAGGATGTTAACGTTCGTGTGGATGTGCGCGCCAAGTTGCTGCTACGTGGGGGATGGGGTGGGGTGGGGTGGGATGTTAACGTTCGTGTGGATGTGCACGCCAAGTTGCTGCTACGTGGGGGATGGGGTCGGGTGGGGTAGGATGTTAACGTTTGTGTGGATGTGCACGCCAAGTTGCTGCTACGTGGGGGATGAGGTGGGGTGGGGTAGGATGTTAACGTTCGTGTGGATGTGCACGCCAAGTTGCTGCTACGTGGGGGATGGGATGGGGTGGGGTGGGGTGGGATGTTAACGTTCGTGTGGATGTGCGCCCGTCAAGTCTTTTTGGCCAGTCTTACCACAAGCGAGGCATCGTCGCGTCATCTAAGGTGATGCTGTGAAATCTATTCTGGATCCACCAACTTACAGATGTCGTCTCCAAGTGTCAAAAAATTGCTGAAAGAAGTTGGTTGGCCGAAGCCCTTTTAGAACCTCATAAATGACTGGCAACAAGTTCTTTGATGTGTACCTTTGAATGCCAACATGTGGCGACCAAGAAAGTGTTGTAAAAAACAGAACGAAATGAACATTATCAACATGAACACCAAGAACAGACGGCTGCGGCAAAGACGTCCATGAAAACAGCTGCTGCAAATGCGACGTGGGTTTCTGTGCGCGTGCAGCGCTACTAAATTGCCATACATATATAAGCGCATAGATAGTGTACCTAGCTACCTATCCATCTACCTATCACATATACTTGCCACACATTCTTCCAGTTGGGCCTGATGTAGGTGAACCATTTGTCCAGGAGGAGATGGTTCAACACTTGGAGTCCGCAAAGTGGAGGACGGGAACTTCCGCAAGGTTCACCATCAACTGACGATCCATGAATCCACCATGATGTCACCTTAGTTTTCAAGTATCATTTGGTGCTTTCTCAAGCCATAGGGAACCCATGGGAACCCCTGAAATGGATAGTTTGTTACTATAAGTATCTACAAGTGCTTAATACACTGGATGATACTGGATGATTTGGGGCCAGTCCTATTTTGCGAAACCACCATAAAGCGGTTGAACAAACTGTGTTTGGACGGTGAACTTTCACAACTCCCTTGAAGACACAACTCCCTTGAAGAAACTGAGGCAATGATCTGCAATGATATTGTATTTGCAGTGAAGCAAACGAATTGTGAATGACCAAACCAAGACATTGTACAGATGAGGAAAATACATTCAAGAAGGGCTGGACTCCCACGTGACACGTTCATTTGCTGCCAGAGCCGGTGCTTCATTGTTTGAACTGCACGAGTTGGCGGCACTGCCATGGCTTAGGAAACCATATTTGGATGACCAAATCTTCAACGATAAATGGATCTTTCACTCGACATTATCTGGTTGGTGGTTTTAAGAGCATTTTTTTCCTTGTCATGATTAACAAATGGTTGGTTGACTTGCGCATATTTTTCATAGGGGTGGTTCAACCACCAAGCAGTTATAATCGAGGTAGACTACGTGATCACGTGAAACCAGGGGGATCAACTCCCTGGGAAATTGGAAAAAATCCACCTTTCTTCTGGCTGGTGCTGTGAAACATCTTGATTTTTCCCAATAGATAAGGAAATAGGTGGAATAACCCCACCATTTCATAACATTAATGATTCATAAGGAATGACCAGCAACAACACTTGAACAACCTCTACTTGGTGGTTTGATGTTTTTTTTTTCGTCCCAAATGTGTATATATATATATATATTTATTTATTTATTTATATATATATATACACATATATTTACAAACAAACGTTGGTTGGTTGACGAACGCGCATATGGCTTTACGGGGTGGTTCCACCACCAGTCTTGGCAGCCGGCCTTGGATCCATCGTCCAGGAAAGCTCCAAGCTTCGAGGAAGGCCTTTGCTCCAACATGTGGACTATGGAGGAGGAGCGGTGGCGGTGCCGACAGGCCACTGACAGGGACGTAACTGGAGTACGACGTATAACCTAATGAAGTGGTAGCTCAAAATGGGGGTAGGCAAAAATGATAGGTTGATTATGTGGTTGATTATGATTTTGAACTGTCAATGAGTTTCTTGGATGGTTTGGGTTTTTCCTATTTTGAGAAAGCACCAACCCATTCAGTGGTTGATTACAGCTTTGCGATGGTCCACAAATGGTGGATCTTGGTTCGTTCAATAATCGGCTTACGATCATGAATGGGATGAATTGTGGGATGATTCTGACAGGAGCTACTGAATCATTTTCCTTGTCATAATGCGGCCAAGACAATGCTACTGAATCATGTTCCTTGTTAGATTGCCTTTTCATGCAGCTGGAGGCAAGTCCATCGACTGCAGGTTGGCGCAGTTCAAAAGCTTCGATCCTACAGACTGACAAGCTAGTCTCAAAGCCAATGCTCGCAGTCATTGGTCATTGGTATATCGAACCTAGATTCACAGTGCGTGTCAGTGAACACCAGAGATGAATGAGTAGTACTTAACGTACATGGACAATGATTAACAAACATACTGTATGTATGTTTGATGCTTGTAGGGATTGCTAACAATAAATCCATCATAATCCAGGCATTTGCTTAAGATTGGCAGTAAGAACGTGCGAAAGCACTTCAGTAGTGATGAGTTCACCCAGCTGCGGTTCTGAATTTCATAGCGAGAAGATAATGATCAAAGTGCATCCCATGCAAATCTAAGAGAGTTCATCCTCATCCTCATCCTCATCCTCATACTCCTCCTCCTCCTCCTCATCATGATCATCATCATCATCATCATCATCGTCATCTTCATCATCATCATCATCATCATCATCATCATCATCATCATCGTCATCTTCATCATCATCATCATCATCATCATCATCATCATCATCATCATCATCATCATCATCCTCATCCTCATCCTCATTCTCATCATCATCATCATCATAATCATCCATCATCAAATCATCATCCATCATCAAATCATGCAGGAATCCCCATGTTCCTCCCCTTTTCGGAATCTTAACGCGGCATCCCCACGTTCCTCACTTCACCCTGTAGGAGTTGGTGGACCCTGAGTCGTCCCCGCGCCGCTCATCCAGAGCCACGGCCCTGCATGGCCTGGCACTGGCCACGGCTGTGGGGTCCTTGACAGTGACCCTGGGCAAGCTGATGATGACCCTGAGGCCGACGCACGCGAGTTGGTTGGGTTAACCATAGTTCAAGGGGATGATGACCATGGGAATCTCTTGATTTAAGGGAAGTTTGAAGTTCGTCGAAGCTGGGAAGCGAAAATGATGACTCTGAGGGATGAATCTCGCTAGATTGAAGTTTGATATTTAGTAAGTTTCAGAACAAAATGTTAACTAATCCTATAAAGATCACATACCCCTTGTGGGTTTAAGATGGTTTAAGATTAGGGGGACGATATTGAGGGTGCCTCACCCTAAAAAGTGATGGTTTCCTATCAACCAAAAAAAGCCCCTAATTCAACCGGGGTGAATACAAATATCTGCAAATAGCTATACTTCCAATCACCCCATAAAATCACAGTAGTTAGGAAAGCAACAAGACCTTGGTGGCAGTTGACCATGTACCAACCCACCCAAAGAATTGCGGTACGATATATATGATTACATTATTGATAGTCATATAGTTGTGAAGTGATGAATTGCCGGCAATCATGGTTTTGTTCTGACCCCAAGATGGGTGAATCACGGCGTTTGCTGGGGTGAACTTGGAGGGCTTGACGAACTCATTGCAGAATTGATTTGATGAACGATCTGTGGTTCGTATGGAGACAGACACCTGGAACCGGGCTTTCCGAAGATTGAGATTGGGCAGTTGGCTTGTTGAGCCTGGACTTGGTAGAGCCAAACCTCGCTAACATACCAGCAAAGACTCTGTGTTATAAGTTGGGGGTGTCACTGGGAGTACTGGATGGCTTGGGATAGGCATAGCTCACCATGTCTACAAACCCCAACTAACCATGGTCATCCATGGTGACTCCTCCACGTGACACCACCTGAGACCATTCCTTGCAGGCCCGACACCTGGAAATCGACACCAAAGGTGTACAGTGTTTGAGGATGGCATGGATGGCTTGGCTTGGCTTCCGCGATCAAAATGCATCGCAGTGCGAGATTTGATGAGATTTGACATCGAGTCGTGCCCTTCTGGTTGCTGGTTTCATTGACATTTTGATTATATTCCAAATTAACAAATGGTTGGTTGACAGGCATATTTTTCATATGGCTTGAAACCACCAACCAACTTGGTGTTTCTGTTCCTCGGGGATGGTGATCTTGAATAAATCTTAAGTGGAGCCCAGAGCTAATCATGCTGAACGGAATCTGTTTGGGCAACCCAAACACTGAAAATTTGGTCGTGCGGTGCCAGAGTTTGCAGGGACACCTACCCCGAGCCTCCTACCGCCTGCCCCATGTTGACTTTGCCCAGAAAGTATCGGAGATCCTTGAATAGTTTGTGGTTCTTAAACGCTGCATGTTGATGTTGATGCATGTTTCTGCTTGGCCTGAAGCTGCAGGTTGGTCAGGCTGTTCATGAGGGTTCTACCAACTGACACGGGTTCGGCTGGGAATTATGGGAGCACATACAAGCCAAGCAGTATGACATGATTGATTGCCATTGCCTTACCAACCTCCTAGGAAAGAGGAAACATCCGTCAAATTCCTTGAGTGAGAATATGCAGCATTCAGCCAGAGCTTAAGCTCGATTTCCATAGACCGTGTGGTTGCGTGGGATTTTGTATTTTCAGTCAGAGTTCCATGAGTTCCATGAGTTCCATGGTCCATGGATGGACCATCCACTACTTGATGGATCATCCAATAGTCAATCAGAAGGCTAACGGGTTTACTTAATTGGATGAATTTCCACTAAATGATTGATGAAGGGTAACCCAGTTATTATGAAACATTGATGGAATTTCCAAGCTAGCCAATTAACTTGGTTCCACTAACTAGTTTCCTCCAGTTACTCTAGTTACGACTTCAGGCTTACAGCATGATGAACCATCTCTAAGGTGGTACATGATGAGAAACCTATGCATGTTGATACACACAACTCTTCCTGGTCCATTTAGCTTCCAGCCATTGGAGACTACTTACTGAGTGAACCCACTATGAATGTAGATATCCAACCATGGATGTCACTTGCTGTGGATTAGTATCCTCTAGTCCTCTAGGTTTGATTGATTGTTTTCCTTGTTACTGTTAGCATGTAATCAACCATAATCAACCCCTATGGTCCACTATGAAGCCCCATTTATTTTGGTCACATCATCAACCTTCAACCATGATCAACTAGCAAACCTATTAGTAGTGTATCTCATGCAAACTATCAACAAGTCCTCACCAACCATTAACTATCACTGACCCATTGGAAAACCTCATTATCACACATCAAGCATCATCAAGCATCATCAAGCATCATCAAGCATCATCAAGCATCATCACGCATCATCAAGCATCATGAATCATAATTATAATCATCATCAATCATCATTTATCATCATTGACCATAAGTATTGACCATCATGAACCACTGTCATCAAACATCATCGTTATAAACCATCATCAAACATCATCAAACATCACTCACCCTCAAAAGTATCATCAACCCTTACTTACCACTGTGAAACCACCCTCCTCAGCGCATTTTGGTGAGTTGTTGTCATCAGGCGCATGTTGTCCGGTGCCGCAGACGGTGAGCTACGGCTTTGGTCCATGGAGGACGGGAAGGTGTGGAGGTCAAGCTAGGTCCAGGTTGGTCCATGGGTGGTTGCAAGAGAAATGCCTCTGCTTGGTGATGGCGAGGAGTGACATCATTGATGGTGTGCTTAGTCAGACTTCATCTGAGTGGGAAATGACTATGGTTTGCAGACTTATTCGTTGTGAATCATAGTAATCATGGTCCATTTTTTGTTCAGAATGGTTTCTGTGGTGAATTGCTCACAGGCAGCCCTTGGTTCCTTGGTAGCATGGGGGCAAGGCTTCAAGCCATGCAACGATTTCTTCATCAGCACAGTGAAGCCAGAACAGCTTGGAAACTCCATGCAGAACGGACCGGTGCACATATGGCTGTGGGTCAAAACCCTGTCCTCCTGGTTCCCCCATCATTCACCATTGTTTTCCCTGTGAAATTGTTGGTGATTCTCCCACTAGTTGGTTGATTAACATTGACCCGCACAAGCCATATAGGATACACAGCCTCGGCCCAATTTGACTTCCTAGAGCTGGTTTCGAGGCTTTCTGTATCGGCCCCACGGATCATCCATCGCGACTCTCCCGGGCGCCACAGCGACTTCCCCAGGAATCAACTGAGCCTTCCTCAATGCTGGGGCATCAAAAAGCCGTGCAGGGACCTCAGCTTCAGCAAACTGCCGTTCTTTTGGGTGTTGATCTGATGATCAACAAATGGTTGGTTGACTAATGTTTATCATAGGGGTTGAAACCACCAACCAGATCAGCAACTGCTGTTGTTTTGGGTGTTGATCATCATCCAGTAGTGTTAGCTATAATTAAGCATCATTCAGCATCATTCAAGTCTTGTTGTTCTTTTGGCAGTCGTTTTTGTTTTTGTCGCTGTTGTTGGTGGTGATGTTTTGATATGATGTCCCAGGATTGGAATAGCCAGTCAGTATGAAATATTTGAGCATGAAGGTGAACATGTGCAGTTCACGCTTTGCATCGAGGCGATTATCAATGTAACAGGGAACGATAAATGATGTGTTATGATGGTAGGCATAAATCTGCAGTGTCAATCAATGTCATGCTGGTGGCAGTGGTAGCACTACATTTATGAACCATCCTGATGATCACAATCAAGAACCACTGAGCATTCATCAGTTTCGAGTCACCAGGAGTAACCATATTCGATCATCATCTCATGTTTGATCAATCATTGGGGTTATCATCATCCAGATAACCCTTTGTTGATGTCAACAAAACAAATGGCAACTTGATCTTGCACTGAAGAGCCACCGATCTGGCTTGGCATCAACCTGCCACATTGTGATCAACGGTCAATCTCTGATTGACCACGGTTCATGCTGTTTGATGTTGGCGGTTGAGCAAATCTGCCTGATAAGTATGGTGGTTTATTCACTAGTTTTTGGTCGTTGCTTATTCACTATTTGATACAATCATTGGCAAATAACTCGTGAATGATGGTGATTTAATGTGATCTATGGACACTTAGTTCTTGACCCAAAAATGGTGATGAACCGTGCTTTGTGATTCTATCTGGTCCATCCAACTTGGACTCCGTTTGGATGAACTAGTTTGACTCCAGTTGCATCACTTCGTTTGCGCGGAACCCAGTATGTTTGGTCCCGTATTTTTTGGAACTTTTCTCAATCATTTTTGGCTGCCACAATCTCCGCCGGAGTGAATTTTACGTGGGATATTCCACCATTTCAGGACCGTAGCATTGGAGACACTTGGGGTGTGAAATCAGTGAAACCAATGTTTAGATCCCATCTTGTCCCACATGTGCCCAGAGGCTGAGGTTTATGACCGCAGGCCTTGGCTTAACTGCTACCAAACCACAGCCAGCATGGCTGCATACGGACACCCTGAACCCAAGGCTGCGATGGATGGCAAATGACACGAACCTAACTTGGAGCTTTCGAGGTTTCATGCAGTGCTTTTTTGTCGATCATTCAGTGCTTGGCAATATAAGCAACAAGATACACGATAGACATGATGTAAAATGCATGGAAACCACAAAAATTCATATTGATATGCATGAAATTCATGATATGGATTGTCATACATGATGCACTTATAAATTCATAGAAACCGTAAAACATCATAAAACTAACAATCTCTGATTTGTTTTACATGGTGGTTTCTTAAGCTGGGGAAACCCCAAAGTTATGGTGGGTTTATGATCTGTACATTGTTCAATCACCCATATCAACCATGCATAGTGATAAACCAAGCATACTTTGGGGAGTCACCTTTTTCAGAAACCACCATATAGTTGGTGTATATCCCCTTTTATTGTTGATAAGTGTAAACCATTATTTACTATCATTAATATCTATTAGCCATTCTTCACCGGCTTTATCAGCCATGATCAACAATATCAATATTCTTCACCAGCTATCTATCGCCTATGATCGTTGGTTACAATATTATTAACCATTGGTTAACCAACCTCCTTGTCACCAGCCACCTCCGTTGTCCACCTAGCGCATGGTCTCTTCCAGGTGTGCCGTGGCAGCAGAATGGAAGAGTCAAGTGGGTCTCAGCGCGGGCCATGACCAATTGCTTCGGTGCCGCTGGCATGGCAAAATCCCGGGCACTGAACCATGAACCGCCAAGTAACCAACATTTAGCGATTCTGGTGCTTCATGATATGGTTAAGAGTTAAGAGGTTGAAGCAACAGTCAAAATCTGGTTAAAGAAATAGTTGCTAGTAATTTTAATGGTTCATACTAGTAGCAAAGAGTAACATAGATTGAATTAATGATATGGTTGATAGGTTAATGAAATAGTTAAATAATCGATGCACTTATTGGCCTATTTAATGGCTAGAGTACTAGTTACCAGTAATAGTTAAGGGTTAATGGTGATAGTTGATATGAACCTACTACAGTAACTGTGCATGATGGTTGAAGTAATGGTTACTGATTTAATGTTACTTGTATTAGTGTCGCTGACAACCCAGGAATTAGCCGTCCTCAACCTGGTACCAAGTATCATTTATGATATGGTCAACCTGAAAAACTGAACAACTGTGCTGAACATAGTGCTGACAATATCACCACCGCTCCAATTCTTGTGCGAGAAGATCTAGCCAATGTCTTAAGAACACCATGCATGGCAGGACCCAAGAGCAAGCCGCAGAAGTTCTGGAGCAACGGGTCAGGATATGTAACTGTAACCATCTCAATGGGGAAAGTTTGAGTGATCAATCAAACATTTATTCTCACCAGTTCCCTGACGCTTCTTTGCGAGACGGCACTTGATCCACGAAACAACTCCATTTGGAGGACCACGCAGCATGTTCACAACTCATTCAAGTAGACCATCCTCTACATTGATGAGACCGGAGGTCCTAGAGGTTTCTCTATGAAGTAGCTAAGCGGTTGGTAAAACTTGAAACACATGGCCCCATAACTAACATGTCGACCTCCAACGCCAAATGTACAACACGTATGTCCTTCTCACAGGATTCAGTGAGTGAAAATCCCCGTGTCCTTCCCCAAGCAATGCGCATCGGCCACCCACCCAGTGGCTGACGCCAGGGTCTGGGATTTGGAGACGCAACAATGCACGTGTCGCCTGGAAGGGCACACTGCACCTGCCGGGGTCACCCAGCTGGTGGCAGACAGCATGGCATGGTGTGGAGGGTGACGAGATGAGACGTCCAGGTCGCCTTTTGGCGATGAGTCATGTGGATTTAGTGGCTGGTGGTTTTAAACTGTTCTTAAATTTCCCTAGTAATTTATAATTAACAACTGGTTGGCTGACAAATATTGTTCTAATCATCAACAAATCGTTGGTTTACTAGTTGAAACCACCAGCCAGTTTTAGATCAGAATGTGCAGTGAAGCTTTACCCAGGAGCTCGGAAGTGACTAGTGTTTCACAGTCTTGATGTTTCATCGCATCGCTGCTTAATCATGCTGAGAAGCTTGGAAGCAGCTGATAGTGAATCCTTGGGAAATTTTCTGCCTGATGAGGGAAGAACATCATTGGTTTCACAGCGAGATTGCCTCGTTCACGGGGTATGGAATTCAGTTGGATGAAGCATGAGCCAGTATCGGCCATGCAAACCTTCATCAAGCATCATTAACCATCATAAATAAAGCAAGATCAACCATTCAGCCACTACCAATCATTTTCAAGCATCCTCACGCCCGCTTAGCAGACATTACTATCATCAATCAACAATCAGATTTCCCATTGACCAATAATGTGTAAGCAAGGATGGTACCTTTGGAGATGTTTAAATTGAGTCATTGGAAAAGTATCGCATCACAGAGGTTGTCAAAGGTTTGATATCACATGGTTAGTAGTAGTTGATAGTGGTTGGTCATGGCCATTGATGGCTATATTTGCAATGATAAATTGTTAATCATGCTTAATTGATAATGCTTGCCTATAGTGATAATTAAGCAAAACATGTCGAGAAAGGTTCAAACTTGACATTGCTTAACCGCCTAATAATGCCTACTCGTGGTGATGCGACGTTAGTAGTGCTTGATGATCGTGACAATGACGAAGCTTATACTACTCTTAAAGATTAGTCACAGATGGTCACACTCCATCACCGAGCTCGTCAATCAACTGAGTGTACTCCCTCCAGTTTTGGTGAAGTCGGGTATCCTCATGTTTGGACATGTCCCAAGGGCCTAACATCTAAGTTGATGATTGGTTGCTATCGGCCACAAATGATTCGGTTATAATCTGAAGAACAACCAATCATAGGGACACAACCCAGACATCACCAACCAGTTGAACAGAATATATACATATAATATGCAGCCACATCACAGCTTCCAACCAATTACAACCAGCCTTATTGAACATGGTTTAACTTTGATGCAAGCCACCAGCAAGGGTGGGTAGGCACCAGCCTGCAACGCTTGTGAACCTACGGTGGGACTGGTGGCTGGATCGTCATTGGCCCACAGAGGTTTGGTGTGTGAGTATCGATCCCGATGGTGGCCAGAAGGTGCAACGAGAAAGGGCTGGGCGATGATTTCAGAAGTCATGGCGGGTCTGGGGGCCATGTGAACCTCGATGACTCTACGGTTCATGGTTTGAAAGCACTTGTTGAATCATGTTGATTGCCATCACAAGCGCTGGTCACTTTGAGACTGGTGTCCCATTCCCTACCAGCGCCTCGATGGGTGATGTTGGAGGCTCAGTGTCTACAGGTTTCCACCATTTGCGTTGCCTTTTGCTTTGCTCCACAGCAATATTTTGGATCTATCATGATCTATCAAGCAGGGAAAATATTTTGGATCTATCATGATCTATCAAGCAGGGAAAGATCGATGTGTCCACGCGCTGGTGCTTCTACAGCCTGATCCACTGAGTCTTATCCATCATACCTCATACCATTTGGTAACGGAACACAGCTGGATCAGGGGCATTGGCAGAATTGTCCTATGTGAAGTGTCAATCATGTATATAATGGTTTTAGTTGTTAGATTGGGTAAGGAATAAAATGGAATGACGTGGAATGACGATCCTTGGTAAGTTGTTGGTATATGTTATATATCTACCGTCTACAGTGTTAGTTTAAACCTCTCAAGAAAGCCTGGTTGATCATAGGTACCTTCGTGCGCTCCCACGTGGACCAGGCAGTGACGGGGTCCTCTGATCGGCATTTGATGGTCTGGGACATCCGGACCAAGTCCTGTGTGAGGCGCCAGACACGCTGGGACTCACTGCATTTGATCAATGCACAATGGGCGAGTTGGGTCAATATCAACCAACGGTCAACTAGCTGGTTTATGGTTAATGATAGGGGATAACAACTAGCAACTAGAGGGGATATACATGGATATACCAACTACATGGCTATATGGGTCAATATTAACCAACAATAGTGGGGGATGATGATGATGATGATGATGATGATGATGATGATGATGATGATGATGATGATGATGATGATGATGATGATGGTGATGGTGATGATGATGATGATGATGATGATGATGATGATGATGATGATGATGATGATGATGATGATGATGATGATGATGATGATGATGATGATGATTACCAATATTTTGTGTCAACTCAAAATCGAAACATACTGAGATTCTGATGAATGCAATGATCCGTCAGATGTTTTATGAAACTATGTAATACATATGTGTATATATGTTTACATATGCCCATAACTAACTATATATATATATGTTTTCTTTATATATATATATTATACATTATATCATATGTTGATCTAGTTTTGACCAAAAGTGATCGTCATAGCAAATAGCACTGTCGAAGCACAGTCACTGATGATCATAGCCAATAGTGTATATGTGAACCAAAAAACATAATGCTAGCGGAAACCCAATGTTGCCACCAATACTAGTCACTCACAATACTCAATGATAAGAAAGAGGGAGCATGTTCATCACTCACGTGCCCTCAACAAGTGAAAATGACCATGCACATGCACACGTCCATACATTTTAGGTATCCTCGAACGCCCAAGGATTATTGTTTCCCGGATAGGAACTACCATTTCGGGAGGTACACGACACATCTAAATGTAGGATTGTGCATGTCCAGAAAATATGATGCCAGGAAACCTAATGTGTCAATGACTGGCTGATGTCCCCACATCTTTTGCTCTCTGCAACCATGGTAGATCCACACTACTAAACCACCCCCCAGGTTTAAGTTGCTGGTGATTTCTCATCCAATATGGTTTATGTGTGCGTTTACTAACAGCTTGATCTCCCATTGAAGGTGTTCGCAGTATCAACTCGATGACTATTCAATGATTGAACGCCAACATGGGATTTATTGGTGACCACCCCCCTCCCCCGGTTGGTGCACCCCCCACAAGAACCACCATCAACCATTCACAGGCGCGCAACTTACCCATCTATGTTTGGGTGGATCACTTTTTGGGGGTTTACCCACCATTTCGATGATATTCCCTGTTCCCCGATCAATCAGCATGGATATTCACACATCAGCGATGATAAACTGTTCATAGCTTATGATCACTAAAGATTATTCTAGGGCACAGTGATGATTAAGTGTGACTAGTTTATGATCATTCTAGGGGAAATTCATAGAAATTCTCGTTGGTTTTACTATCCCTCCCAAGCAGTTGGACGACCATGGCCAGGTTTTGGTCCATGTTCGACCATTTTTACCACCACAATGGTCTACTACTAGCCAACCCTCATGGTTTATCGCCATAGTGGCTTTATAACGCCTATACGCCTATTATTCATGGTGCATCACCGCCAGAAGCACCACCACTAACCATGGTGAACCAGCCATGCCCCTCGATCTTCACCATGATTCTCAGGGCGATGCTGCAGCACACTCGTCAAGTCGTGGATCTGCGAGTGGATTGGGCAACGTGGGCCCTGGCATGTCCGATGGGTAGCTGCTGGTTTAAGAATGGTCAATGATGCTTGAGAATGGCTTATAGTGGTTGGTTCGTGTCTAATACGGCAACCATAGGATTTTGTGTGGTTGACCATGCGTTTAGGTAGGGGTTTCATAGGGATTAAAACCATAAAAGATGGCAAACATCAGGAAGTAGTACAGCAACAATCATGGTTAAACAACTACAATTGTCGGTTGTTTGACTGACATTTGTTGATCTTCTCAATAGGATGGTTGGTTGATTGACTCAGAGTTTACAGACTGCTTAACACCACCAGCCAGACCAGGTTTCTCAAGGCAGCTGCTGCAAACCATGGCCACTTAGTGGTTGTGCTAGTTTGCCAAGCCATTGTCTCTGTGCTTAGTGATTTGCACTGTCTATGCAGAAGCCGGCTATCGACAAGCACCCGCACGCAAGTTCGATCATCGTTTTTGGGCATGGCAAAGTGCATTGCTTTTCTTGACATGCATATGTTCACATCCGTATGCATGTCCAAGAAATCCATGATGCACTTACCATCCATCCCAAGATACACTATATGGTGGTTTAAAACGTGTTTTTTGCCCCAAATATGTGGGATGGTTGGTTGTCAAAGCTATTCTTCATAGGGTGGTTCAACCACCCAGCAGTACCCTGGAAACCCTCCAGAAACCGCTAGGAGCTTAGCAAACGACTCGTCGCTCCCCATGGCTTGGAGCGTGTTTCGGATCAAGACCCAGACCTGTGGGTTCCATGGCCATTGTGGTACATGGGTACCACCATGCAAACCATCCAAGTTGAAAACCGGAATCAACAGGGAAACCGCCAGTGACTTGGGGACACACACACTAAATCAGCCACTGAAGTTGATTCAATCTACATCGAGCAACATGTTGCAGAGGTTTATTCAGTGAGAAACATGGTAATGATCAAGAAGTAGTAGAGTACAGTATGGCTGTGGGTGAAAACCCTGTACCCCTGGTTCCCCATCATCAACCATTGCTTTCCCTATGGTTGTTGGTTAGAACCCCTTGTTATTGGTTGGTTGAGTGCTTGACCTATAGCCATATCATGAATCATCGGCAGTTAGCCAGCGTCCATCATTGCAGTCTTTTGCTTCTAGGATCCCCGCGGACCAAGGGGTCCGTTTGCGGGGTTCCAAGGGTACCTCCCATGGAGCGGTGCCCTACACCTCTGCCCTCACCTGTGCTGGATGCGAAGCAACTGGCGCGTTTGCTGAGTGTTATTGAGGACGAGGTGGCCATGGGGACATCTTTCAGTTGAACCACCCAAGGACCAGTTGGGAATACCAAGGGTTTGGAGTTGGTGGCTGGGAATACCATCAACATCGTGATTGAAGCCAGAGCTTCCTGAGCTTTAGAGCCAGTATTTGATTCAAATTTGGCGATCTTCGATCAAATTGATTGTGATTGACCCAACGATTCAAAGCTGGAGATTAGTTGATCCTCCCTGCCCACTGTGACTGCGAGGTGCTTCCCAAGACAACGCAAGGGGTCAAAGAGGGCAACAAGGTCTTTGGTGCTGCTGTCCTTCGTCCTTCGGCTCTTGAAAGCGCCCAGAACACACTTTGACCCTTCGAGCCACGAGGTACTTCCACATTTAGTGTGTGAATGTGTGCATTTGCCAAGATGTTCTTGATATTTGGACGTGATGTTTGATTGTGGTTCAGATGCTGGAGTTGTACGTTTGTTTCAGTCATTTCATTTCAAGATTTGGACTTCGCACTGGCCTTGGATGAGGCTTAGCATCCAAAAAGTCCGCCGGTCAATCTTTTGGATGTTCACAGATCTGCCGGCATCATGTTTGATGAAGGCGGTTACTTTGTGTTTTCAAGCAATTCACCAAGGTGTACTTGGGTTGCGTGCACATACATCATGGGTTTCATGGCAACAAACGTCAAGAAATGGCCACAACATGCCGTAACTAGCTGGTCAGTAGCCAACATTAGATGGATTCAGGAAGCAAGGTTCAAAAGCGTCATCAATCCAGCAATGAACCTTGAACTAAATAACATGCTTAAGCTATGAATCTTGGTTATCCCGGCAATGAATCCTGGTCATCACCGGTTTGTGGTGGTGAATTAAAGCCATGAAGCCCAGGGCTAAGTCGTCCAGCAATCCCAGCCTCCTCCTGAGGTGACTCTGAGGGTTACCCCACGGTCATTGCTGAGACCAATCACGAGATGCTATGCCCACTGTGAGCCCTGCATGTTTGCCCTGAAAACCTTGGGGCTTGTGTGTGGCAGGAGCCAACGTAAGCATCCTTGGGCTGGTGATTGTCTTATGTTTCGTAGAAACAGGTTGTATGACTATACACAGTGATATTGTGTTCCAAGTATTATATCATTATATTTGTTTGATGTTGGTTTCAAAGCACCTGTATTTGCATGGTTACTTGGTTGATGTTAAATTGGTTAATGGGTGAGTTGGCTGATGATTGATGGTTGTTGATGGTTGATGGTTGATGGTTGATGATGGTTGACAAATGATTATGTTTGCGTAGGGCATGACACCAGGTACCACGGAGAGGTCTACACCATCAAGCAAGCCAGTGAGCTCCCAGCTGATCAGCGACCCAATCCCGAGGAGCGAAACGAAACGTTCATCCACAGCCATGCGTTTCGCATGGATCCACAGATCCAGTAATCCCCTTCCGCTACTGTTAGACTTCGCCTTGCGCACTAAAACCTATACACTACTAGACTCCACCAATGCTTTACAGAGACTGATTCGGGCTGGTCAGCTGGATGGGTCGCAGCTCACAGGAGTGCCTGTTTTTGAGCACCCACGAGCCGTGTTGCATGTGCGTCTCAGCGATCGTTTGGGCTGGTTACAAGAAGCAGCTCGGCTTGCCTGCGGCATGGAAGGAGGGGTCAACAACGGTTGAAGTCATATGGAGAGGTGCTGCTTGAAGGGAAGCCATTTCTATGTCTATACCTGTGTACGCATTTCTAAATTTGCACACCGGCATGCCTGTTTTCAAGGGCAGACCGAGATTAATTACGCCGATTTCATGGCTTAGGGCTCGCTATACCACTGTGTGGTAGGAGACCAGCAACGTCATGAATATCGTCAATTATCTTCGTCCTTGGTGCTGACTATGTCATTGAAGTGGTTGCATTGTTATGTATCATTGATCCACATGTGTTCATGCATATCACAATTATCCTGGGACAAATTATCATCACCGTCATTCTGTTTCCTTCATTGTCGACTGGCAAAATCCAAAACAACAACTGCCAATGGATGCTGATGGCAGCGATGGTGAGCGTGAATTCAAAAGTCTGTACTTTGGTATCTTGGTGCACCCAGCAAAGCTGGTCAATGGTTTGCGGTGTTCAAGCATATTTTTGTGAGCTTATAAACATCAAGAGGATGGATCAAGAACGGCTAAATTGAAAGTGATGATGATGGTTGATGGTGAAAGATTGAAGAGTTGATTTCCAAGTAAGATGATGGGCCATGCTTCATCACGTTCGTGCCCTTTCTAAAACCCCTTCATCACCAGTCAGAATGGCAGCTGCTCAATGATTGACACTTTCATTTGTTTCATGACTTGGCAGGCACAGTTGTATCAAGATGTCCACTGCGTATAATGACCACATTCTAACAACCCAGGGGTTGAGCCGGGCTCCACCAAGGATTGTCTACTTGTTTCCTTATGAATCCACGAGAGATCAAGGCATTCCACATGACCTGCAAATTATGCACGAGCTCTGGGCCGTCGAGCGGTACCAGGCCGCTACCGCGCCAAGGGTTTGCTAGGCATCGAGCGTGCTTAACCAACAGAGAATGATAATCAACAATCGATAATATTATGGTTGATGTGGTTGATATGGTTGATGTGGTTGAGAAGTTGATGATGATGATGATGATGATGATGATGATGATGATGATGATGATGATGATGATGATGATGATGATGATGATGATGATTGTGATGATGGATGATGATGATGATGATGATGATGATGATGATGATGATGATGATGATGATGATGATGATGATGGATATGATGGATGATGATGATGATGATGATGATGATGATGATGATGATGATGATGATGATGATGACGACGATGACGATGACGATGACGATGACGGTCAATAATGTTTGATTATTGATATATAGGTTCCCCTAGTGACCCTAGTGGTTTATAACGCTAATCACGATGATTGGAGCATACCAGTTCGTTGGGACTCCACATTTCGCCTTTGGCGGATGGTTCTCTTCAGTTGTTCTCTAGAATGGTTCCATGACTAAGTCTTGCAGATTGATCATGGGTCGTTCCTTCAATGCAGAGTAGGCAAACTTTTCTAGCAGCGAATCTGGGTCAAATTCCAGCAGCATCAAAATTGTTCCAAAAAGCGAGTGGGCTTTCCGACAGAATCTGGAGTTTTTACACTCTATTTGAAGACTTTGAGGTGAAAACATCGGAAAAGGCAGGTACTGCACACTTATGAGTACCAGGGACACTAGCGGAACTGCTAGAAGAACAGAAGGCAATGCACAAGAGCGCATTTCACCAGACAATTTCTTGACATTTGTAGTACACTTACGGGTGAATCTGCTGGTTCGCTGCCAATTGATGAGTGGTCCTACCTGGTAGAGGCTACGACATTTGATCACCGAGTAATCTCAAACGACCAGTGCAGGATTACCAAAGGGTCGACTGCCCAACGAACGAAAGGTTCGAAACAAGTTCTGTGCCTCTGCTGGCATTCCAGAACCTTGGCTTGTGATGTTGGACACGGGGAACTGAAGATGAGTTAGCAGTGTAGATTAGTTGGGTTTGTCGTGGTGTGGGCATGCCTGGCATGCCTTGACAGATCATGGTTCCTCCTAATGTGAGCATCGTTGGGTGGGTTGGGAATGCTGAGAATGTTTGGACAGTCCCTACTAAGATTTCTGCTCACTGACTAGAAATCAGCTGCTACATTGTGGTAAGTAATGAAGCAGAGGGATTCACAGACACCCAACAATCGTGATTCTACGGAAGGACATCATTGACTGTAAGGATACTAGACATAAGAACAGCTGATTGAAAAATGGTTTCAATAGTTGTCCCTCCATCTAAACGGGTCGTGTCAATCATGCAGAGTTGCCCCTTGATGCTAGCAGGATATCCACAAGCAGCAATTTTACACTGCCATAATTAGCAGGTGTTTCCTCTCCGGATTATGGGTGTTTCTCAAAATAGGGGACCCCCAAATCATCAAGTTTCTAAAGCATTTGTAGCAATAAACCAATCATAGCTTTGGGGCTCCCAAGCTGGCTGGAGAAACCACCACGTAGTTGGCATATCCCCTCTTATCCCCTATTAATCCCTATTATAATTGGTTATTACCCACTCTTTACCATCATTTTCAACCATTGGTTAACCATTATTCCCTATTTATGTAGTAGTTGTTTGGCCTCTATTGTTGGTTGTTAATTATTCCCTATTGGTAACCATAATAAACCACCTATGGCCTGAGAACCACCAGATTTGGCTGGTTTCATGCTGTGGAGATGTCCCCTTGATCCGGCACCACCAGGAACTCATCGGACAACTCCCTGCAGAGCAGCAACGTGTACTTTCGCAGCAGGAGCGGGTGGCGTCAAGGGCTGGACAGAGTGAAGCATGGAACGAGTGATAGCCATGGATCCTGGCCAACGATGGTTGATAGTGGTTGATGATGGTTGCTATGATGTTGAGAATGGTTGATGATCATGGTTGATGACAATGGTTGATGACAATGGTTGATGATAATGGTTGATGATAATGGTTGATGATAATGGTTGATGATAATGGTTCATGATAATGGTTGATGATAATGGTTGATGGTTGATCCTGAACATTGTATATGATGGTTGCAATTTGTTGATGTCAATGAGGAAGAATTGATCATAGCTTGTACCGTTGAACAAAAATGTTGCTTTACTGGTACTGATTTTCACCTGTGGAGGTGCGCGTCCACACCTACCTTCCGACCTGCCTGTTTGCAATCATGCATGCACACTGACAGATGCACACATACGCACATACATTCATAAACAAACACATACATTCATGCAAAGTGGCACACAGATATACATGTAATGTAACATGTATTATACACATGCATACATTGTTGACTTGTTGATTTGGATATCATCTATACGCCCATGCAAGATAAAATACGTGTGCTTACATTTACATCACTCACAACGTTGACCACAACGCCAGCTTCCTCCCGTTGCTGAGTCTGACTTCCACCGGAGATGAAAGCCATCAGGTGGAGCGCATCACAGCCAAGTACGCGGAGCTCTCGCAGAAGTACCATCAGGCCCGAGTGCTGTTGCGCTGTTGCCTCCCATGTGGTTCCCAGGGCTTCAGAACCTCGACAGGTGATTAAACTTGTGACGATTTAAGTGATTTAGTGATGGAAATAATGATGTTCCTGAGTGATGCAGTTGGTCAAAATTGACCAACCACCCTTCCAAAACTTCCTTCTTTTGTTCCAATTAGAATTTTCCTTTTGAGGATGCCAGCATTTAAAGACACTTTGCAAGGAAGGTGGGGATGTTCTATCAGGGTACGCTCACAGAAGGAAATCAGTGCCATGACTGTGGTTGTTATGGTTGTTGGTTGACCCCCTCTTGGGGGAGTCTATTACCTGCAAACCCTGTGGGCATCTCAACACAACCAGCTGGGACGGCTCAGCTGGGCGACGGCTCAGCTGGGCGAACAGAGACCCAGGAGAAGAGCAGCAACTCCGAAAACACCTTGGCCTTCAATTGACCGGTCAGGGGCCTCAGCGGCCTCAGCCTCGGGGCTAGGATACTGAAGCACAGTCGCGTGCTGGTCTAGAAATGTGAGGCTGGAGTCGCAGGTGGGTGCAAGTTGTGGACACTCCCAGCCGTTTGTTTTCGTTCCAAGTTTCACGTCCAAGTCAGTGTAGTGGGGCACTAAGGCCCAAGATGTCTCCAGCCATGCTGGTCGTATCTCCAGCCGCGATCGAAAAAGGGTTGTGCAGGATGTGTTTCAGTGGCTTTCAGAAACCAATTCATTCATGGGGTCACTGACCGAAAACTAATCATGTATGGGTGAGAATGGGTGACTGTGGACCCATGGATGCTTGTCCTGGCAATATGTTGGCAGGACTTTTGAAATACAGGAGTACCCCAAGCAATCTTTGGGTCTGCAATGCATGTTTGTTTTCTTCCTATCCATCTATCCAATCTAACCAAACCCATGCTATACCATTCTATGCTGTGTTTTGCTATGTTATGTTATGCTACTGTATGTTATGCTATGCTATGCTATGCTTTTGTATGCTATGCTATGCTATGCTATGCTATGCTATGCTATGCTATGCTATGCTATGCTATGCTATGCTATGCTATGCTATGCTATGCTATGCTATTCATCGATACTTATCTCTCCCTCCATCCGTCCGTCCGTCCGTCCGTCCGTCCATCCATCCATCCATCCATCCATCCATCCATCCATCCATCCATCCATCTATCCATCCATTATCCATCTATCCATCATTATTTGTCATTACATGCCGATCTCTCATCATTTGTCGAATCCATTTGTCCATCTATCCGTTTGTCCATCTACCCACTTGTCCATCTATCAATCTATCCACCTATCTACCGATCTCTAACTATCGACCAATCAATCAAAACCATTATTCTGCAACTCATGTTTCTGTTTCAGTCGGGACCTGTCCGTGAAATGCTGATTGCTCATCTGCTTGGGGCATCATTGTGCTGGTCCTATCACCGCAATCCTATCCACACCCCATGGCAGGTTCCAGGGCATGAGCTGCTCGACCGATCGAAGTGTCGTACATTGGGACCTGCAGGCGGAACTCGATGAAGGGCTGGCTGGTTGGGAGGCCAGGAGCGTACCCAGGACTGGCCCTTTCTCAAGGGTCTCTAGAGGGGGGAGCGAGGCCAGGACCAGGAGGGTTCTAACCAAGTGCTATAGCGGGTGTACAGACAATCTGTGGATCTCAGAAGTTGGATATTGGATCACCATCGGCAGTTGGTATGTAGATCCCAGGGCGAATTCGATGAGTTGATGAGTTCAGGAAGCCTCACAAATCTTCACTGGGGATAGGCACTCAGTGCAGGCCTCGTGGGGATTGGATTGCGGTACACACAAGGAAGCCGCGTTTGGAAGTATAGCAGGAATCCACACATCATGGTTCTCCAATCAATTTGTGTGAGCAAAATATGAGGAATCATAGGCCCCAGCCAAGAGTACATGGGCCGGAAGCATCGAGACGAGGAGCAAGATCATCAAACCGACTGTTCGCACGCATGGCTTGTAGTGGCTTGTAGCTTAGAAAACTGTAGCGCTGTGGCAGCTTCTCTTCCCCGCAAAAAAAGTACCAAACCACTTCAGCTTTGCTGAGAAGCTCAAGAATAGATTCTACTCCGGCTTTATGCTCAAGGGGTGATACGATCCAGAGGGCAGACATCAACATCCAGTCCCACCATGGCTGTCTCTTAAATTGATACCATCACGTGCCATCAGTGCAAGCAATATTTACATATATTTACCATATTGAACCATTGCTAAGCACGTTTAACCATTGCAACAAACAATTATTGGCCATACCAACCGTATCTAAGCGCTACTGTACAATCAACATCAATCAAACAATACTATTTCATTAGCATATAATTTAGTCATGAGATCTATGATGGTACTGATGGTTTCCCAATCTCAACGGTTTCCTGCGAGGCAGCTGAACCCTTGCAGAAGTTCAACCGACATCCCGGCAGCGTTTGGTGCATGTCGGGATGCCCAACTTATCCCAACTTCACCTAGGAGAGGGACAGGTGAATGGGGTCTTATTTTGGTTGCAGATGACATAACCACAGCATTCATTTGAGGCTTCTTTGGTAAAGTCCTGAGTGGCAACCTCTGGGATCCAAGCATGGCTGATTGGCAAGTGACAGTCAGCACATGTTGGCACCATAGTAACCTGGTTGGTGGTTTCAAACATGTTTTATTTTCCCTAGTAGTTATTAACAAATATTCATGCTTGGGGCACGTTATCGGCCACTTGCATCCCCAAGTCTCACTTGGAGCCAGCTCAAAAGTCAAAAGTCAAAAGTAAGTATTAAGAAATTGTAGGTTGACTAATATAAGTAATATTTTTCATAGGGGTTGCAATCACCAACCAGTAACGCATTGTCGAAGGTGGTACTCGTACATTGAAAGCATCCAACTTGTCATGCGGAAAGCATTCGCTTCAGACGCCCCAAGGCCGTA
Organism: Symbiodinium kawagutii; assembly: GCA_009767595.1. Lineage (NCBI taxonomy): Eukaryota > Dinophyceae > Suessiales > Symbiodiniaceae > Symbiodinium > Symbiodinium kawagutii. Next base: position 102,054 of record VSDK01021254.1, read on the forward strand.
TTCCTAGGACAAGGTTGACCAACCCCAGCAGGTCGTGTTTAGGTGGGATGGACACGCTCCGTATACTTTCAACTTGTGGATGTTCACTGATTTTCGTATCCAATTGGTCCCACATTTGGAGCTTCAAGACTTTTTTTGGGGCACTTTCTTTTCAAACTGACTGTTTTGTCTGATGGGTGACCATTTTTGGGTATACTTGTCATGAGATCAACGACTTTGAAGCATGCAGATTGAATTTCCATGGGATTTGTTCAGCTTGCATCCTCATCATCATCATCATCATCATCATCATCATCATCATCATCATCATCAGTCATCCTGTTGATTTGTTCGTTCTACCTCTATCATTGTGCCGTCGCCAAGGGATGTCGATTGGCGTGGCAGACGGATGGTCACAGGATGCAGCAGCTGGTGCCGCTGGTGGTGTCACTGGCCATGGGTCAAGCAACCAACCAATCATGGGATAAGCAACAATAGTTAGGGAAAACGAGCTGGTTAATAGTAGGGGAACCAGGGGTACCCCAAAAGTAGCTAGTTTATTATAGTAGTTTCTTAGGGGTACCCAGGTACCCCAAACTGAGAAACATGCTTGGTTTTTATTGCTAGAAATGGTTTTTGAGAAACACCCAAATGATTCGAAAGAAAAGCATCAGGCATCACTACAGGCTTCAAATTGTTGGAGCTTACTTCACTACACAAGCGTGACATTGCCAGATTGTTGAATCTGTAGTCTAGCTGTCACGCATATCCTGATTGAGTGGCAGAGGAGATAATGCCAAACCCAAGCAAACATGTGTTTTTGATGTATAATCTATTTTCTGGAAGGGTATTTCTTGGAGATCGGGACGACTTATGGGCTTCATCACTACAGAAATGATCACCATATATCACCATCAACGGGCTATGGGTCAGTTCACCCTGTACTCCTGGTTCCCCCATCATTCACCACCAGACACCAATCAGCTGTTGGTGTTTGATCACCTCATCGGCATCATTGAGTTCTACTAGTGCCAGCCTCAACATGTGCACGTACGATCGATGAATCATTTGCCCCTGACCTTGTTTACCAGATCTCCATGCTGGTGACTGCATCGTGTTGCCAAAGTACCTTTGCAGATATGGTGGTTTCTTCAAAAAAGAGGACCCCCAAATCATTCTTTATGAACCATACCTGGAAAACCAGGTGTCCTATTTTTTTAGGCAACTACGCCACTGTGCACTATTTTTGACGTCACTTTTTGGAAGACCAAAGTTGCCTATTCTGTCAATGTCTTCCTTACGGCTTTTTACGCCACTTTACAGATATCTACGCAACTTTTACGCCTATTCATGACACTAAACACCCATATACCAGTACATTTCAGGTTGATGCGTTGAGGCTTGTTGAAACCACAGACTTGCAACCAGACAGACATGTTGAATTTATGAACCATTTAACCATAGATATGTAAGAGACTTGAGTACAAGCCATTCAACTATAGGTCAATGTGAACTATTCCAGGTAGGTCAATCATAACTTAGCCATGTATTTCAAGACGTTAGAGGCAAGTCTACAAGCCATTTGGCTGTGGGTCAAAACCCTGTACCCCTGGTGCCCCCCCATCATAAACCATTGTGTTCCCCATGAGTTTGTTGGTGAATCCTCCATGAGTTGGTTGGTTAATATTGACTCACAACCATTTAGTAAAGTAGGGAAACTGATGGAACAACCATCTAATATAAAAAGTAATGGTTGGTTATATTAATGGTTATACAAATAGGTTGGTTACATTAATGGTTAATTATATATATATATATACAAACCATTAATGGTTGGTTATATTAATAGTTTAGTCAATATAATCCTCCATTAGTATAGGTAAACTACCGGGGGTTTACGGAGTCACCCACGAGAGCTTCATGGGCCGAAAAAACCAGGAGCCGGTCCTGGGGACAACTCCATGCTGGTGTGGGAGCGCCCGCGGCTGCGATGGCGGAAGTGGTTGGTTGATGGTTGGTGACAGATATTTGGTGGGTGGTTTCAAACATGTTTTCCATGTTCCCCAGAATTCGCAAATGATTCGCTGGTTGACAAGAATATTTTTCGTAGGGGTGGTTCAACCACCAACCAGATATTCATGGTAGATTCAACAACCATCAATGGTTCATGGTGAGCGTGGTTGGTTGGGTAAATCACCAACTATTGTTCTGCTGGGTTCAATATGGTTCTCCCAACAATCGTTGCTTGGTTGGTCATGAAGAATAGTTCAGAATAGTTCACAATGGTTTGCGCTGACAAAATGGACAGTAGAGTGGTACATCTATATTGTAAACACTTTGTAACTTTCAGTAAACATGCATAGTTTGCTAATATTGCAATTTTATATGATCGGGGATGTTAATATGCAGCTGCAGCTACAGTAAATGGTCATTCATAGTTGGACATTCACGAACAATCTGAAAAGACGATAGCCAACAATCTGTGGCATTGAAGAACCAAGTGATGGATCAGAATAGTGGCATCATGTGAATCCTCCAAGCTCGGGTCAGGGTTTCCTGATGTCACCAGTTGGTTGGGGGGATCCATGGCGAAACTGCAACTTGTTCCACAAACATCCGAAGAATGTTCAGTATTTTCCAACAAGGGTATGGTGTTTTGATTCATTTCTGAACAAACATCGATCACAGCAAATACGGTACTCGTACTCGTACAGTGCACCCAATTCTCAAGGGCAATGACTGGCCAAACATCACAATGTTGTCTTGTTGTGGGGCCCCAGCAGCCAATCAATATGGTCATGGTGCTTTGTTCCTTGGAGACGGAGATACAGCGAAAGAGGCAAAAACATGAGCCGGGCCTATTAACATCTACTAACCTCCTAACTTTTATGGTCACAACCATGGATCATGGTTAGGAAAATGTTGTAACCCGCTTATAATCACTATATATCCATTAATCAATCATATCTTCTAATTATGGGGCCATTTCCGATGGTTCTTTGCTTCTAACCCACCTTACAAGGGTCATGTGCCATGGCTGTATCCCAGTCACTTCCCCCTCACCAGCGAAGGACATCGAAGACGGCTATGTGGAGTCAGAGATCCAGGGCCATGAAGGGAGCGTCTGAAAGCTCAGGAGGATGGGAGATGAGTCACGACGAGTCGCAATGTAGCCATGGTGAATAACCAATGTACCATGGTTGATAAGCAATGTACCATGGTTAAGAATGTTGATAACCAATGTACCATGGGTTATTAAATTATTGGGCCATGGTTACTAAGCAACAAGCCTTTACCAATATTACTATGGCTAATAGCCAATGAATGTACCATGGACCATGATTATTAAACCCTTACGTTATATAAGCACTAACGTTTTGTCAATATTGCTTCCTACTTTCTGGTTTGAATGATCAAAAAGGATTGTTTATATTTGAGGAATTATAGAACTGCACTGTAATTAAACAGCATTGAGGTAGAGAGGACATAAGCGACTTTAAGATAGGGTTTTGTTATTGTTTATTGGATCGTGATTCGTGATACCTCTGGTCGACTAAATTGTAATAGGAAATCTATTCCCCAAAAGGTGACAACCATTGAATGCTTAAACCATGATGATACTGAGATGATCCATGACTAGAATGAAATCACCAAACTCATGGGTGGGTGTTATTTTGTTCTGTAAGTGTACCTTGCAAGTCTAGTGAAGACTGAAGCGGCACAGTCCCAAACTTTGAGGAACCCGGATGTAGCCAAAGACATCCAAAGACGAGCTGTTGGTTGTGTTTTTTAACGAACGTGGTATGGCAGCCGTTGTTGTGCCCGAAAGTCAAGAACAAAGAGGTAGCCCACATCATCGCCTTTGATTGGTAAATAGTCCTACAATGATCGACGATGTCAATGACAAGCAGGGGGTATTTTGCTCTAATTCAGACGTTTTAATTAGTATTCGGAGAAAAGTGCCCATGGAATGTGTCAGAATATGTTCGATTCCATGATGAGGGAGCTTATGAAAGAACCGTTACTATAGCGGGACGACCAGGTGAACTCTTTTGCAGCAATACGCAGCTCGGGTGCTCCCCAAGGTATGGACATCCACAAGTGGTTGTCGTTGTATGCTCGCAGATGCATCCAAGCTAGTCTTTGTTGGGATTATTCATCTATATAACTAGATGGTTGGTCATAACATTTTATCGCTAACCATCCAAGCCATGTTCATCTACCAATTTTCAGGATGGTTGGTTCTACCCAACAGCCCATAGCTATCTATAACCCATAGCTACATGGAAAGCTTACATGGAAAGCTTCCTACGTCGGACACGTCAGAGCTGGCACGCAAGCACCACATCGATCGGAGGTCTGGGCGGTGGCGGTGGATTGGGAGACGGCGCACAAGGCCTGCCGCGGATGTCTTAAAAGGTGATCCATAGCTGGTCGGACCACTAACCTTTATATGGCTATGGGTCAATATTAACCAGCAATAATGGGGAATATATCCAACAATGATAGGGGAAACAATGGTTAATGATAGGGGAACCAGGGGTACAGGCTTTTGACCCACAGCCATATGGCTGCGGCTCAAAATGTAAAGGCCGGATCCATACCCCAGGCCCACATATGATCCTTGCCCCCGATCCATACCAAAACGAAGGTGATCCAGACCAATCCATACCTCCGGATCACCGCGTATCGATCCATATCCGTTTTTTGAGCCATACCCATATAGACTCAGTAGGTGAAGCAGAACTCATCCCAAAAAGGCATTTAGTTGGACCACTAACCCCGATATGATATAGATTCGATATAGATTCATTTGGATTCATTTGGTGAGTCAATTTTAAAAAAGCTTGCTGGGGTACCTGCTTAATGACTATGTAGGATCTTGATTTTGGCCACAACTGCATGAATCAATTGATTTGGACATGTTTGGACTATGTTATGCCGGTGATCGCTGTAGATTGATAGTTGCTATTTTTGTGGCTGGTCACACACCGATGAATATGGATACATCATTTTCCAGCAGGCCGGCATTACGCAGTCAAAAAGCCTCCGTCAATCGACCTGATTTTCCCATTGCGGCTATGCCCACTGAGCGGTGCACAGTGATGGTAACCGAGGGTGTAGTACCCTGATGTTTTGGAATCCCAACGTGAACCAACAAGCTGTAAGTTGTTTTTTGTTGTGTCCCTATTTGTCCCTATCACTGATGATTGTATATAATTACATTACATGTATATATGCATATCAGTATGGTTTGCTTATAGTTACATCTATATACATATATTTTTCCTATATACACATACTTTTGAATTGCGTTTACCTATATATATATAATATGCACACAGCAAGCATCGATATTGGTACATTTTACATCTATGTGTGTATAGAGTTGTCCATGTTATATCTATCCAATGGTCATACATGGTCATCATCCCCCGTAGCTTCACCCATGTTCTCCACGGGGCGCCTTGGTGAGGCGCTTGAAGCTTCGAAGGGCATCGGTTTGGAACCGAAGGAAGAGCAGGACGAGGTGCCGCGGGAGGTCCCCAAGGCGGTCTTAGTGGCGACTTAGAGAATCGTTGGCAGGTTGAGGTGCAGCAGTGAAGCAGTGAATCCAAAAACAAGTTTTTCCAGTTCATAAATCTATTTATAGGCCAATGAATTCGCTAATATATAGATGCTAATGGTTTCAGTGAAGCGGTGAAGCAGTGAAGCATCAGCAGTAGAGATCAAAAACCCTTGGGTCATTCACAAAGATGAATTCATCGCGGATGAAGCTTGTCATCATGAACTGTGGACCAGCTTGTCATCATCGCCACCATGAATCACCATTGATCGTGATCCAGGTTATTCCAAGATGATGATTAATCACCATTAGTTATCATGAATCACCTTAACTTGATAGTTGATGCGTGATGGTTGATGACTGGGTCGCCACAGGAATGACCAAGTCGTACATGTGGCAGCCAGCCATCCGGGAAATTCTCCTGGGGGATTTAGCCATGTAGATTCATATGGCTATAGGTCAATATTCACTATCCTACTCATGGGTAATAATAGCCAACAATAATCAGGAAAACAATGATTAATGACAGGGGAACCGCGGGTGCAGGGTTTTGACCCACTGCCATGTTGCATATTCGACGTTAATGGCTCCTCGTCAACTAACTGGCGTATGACACGATATGACGTGATAAAACCACTTCTAGGGTCAACGACTCTGGTTGATGATGGTTTAATGACTCTGGACAGCTGCCCTCCCAAGAGCTGAAGAGCTGTTAGTTGTTTGCAATCATGATTTTCTGGTTGGGGATCCAGCCATGATTTATTTCGAAATCATCAGTTATTGAGCTGAAGATACGTGTGGAGTACAGCACAGATTCATTTCCGCCAAACAACCAACCTTCACAGGGAAAGCACCATTCTCTTGGAAATCATGGAGAAATCATCCAAGTCGTAAGCTTCAAGTCGCAACCAGCAGTATTGATTGCCGACCAGGAATAAACAGCTGTACTAGAGGTACAGCCCCTTGTGATTCACATATAAAACCCATCATACTATGGTTGGCAACAGTGTCAATGTTTGAACCACAAGCAATCATTTGCAGTCTCAAGGACTAGCAGTAATCGGCCATGACGGTAAAACCACTAAAAACATTTGAATGCTTCAAGCAATCAGCTATGGCGGTGTCGGTTGTATCGCATATCAACCGTCACTCAGTCGGGCCACCCGGGTGACACTGGGAGCCCGACTTCAGCAGCTGAGCCCCGCCACCAGTCGGCAGCACAGGATGGGTCTCCGAGGCCATCTCGAAAGCCCCGGCTTCCCAGAATGCTTTGCTGAGCAGGTTGCAGGTTCGGCTCGGTTCATGTGTTTTTTGTTGATAAGATCCATTGCCAGGTACCTGGGTACTTGAAATCAAAAACATGATTTTAATCCTGTCAATCCTCCAATCCCGATAATACATATGTTTGACATGTGAAGGGCCCATGATTGGCACAGACCTTCTGTTTCTTGTACTATTGCCACATTGACATGGTCCGCTTGAACCTACCCTGCTTTGAATTGATTTACGAGGACCAGCAGGAATCAGCAAACTGACTGGCAAATCAGGACCATGTAGCTTTCTACTCAGGGAGTCCTAGGAAGGGCCAATTCTTTTTAAACATGAATCAATGGAAAGCAAGCATCCCTGAGATGCAGCCCCGTGTCAGGAGACACCCTCGACATTTGGCATGGATGAGTTTGTATGAGGATACTCTGTGCCCTTGTTGTTGATAGCTGATCAATGTTGATCATCAGTCACATTTGGGAATCCCTCATTCTTGATGCCGGATGTATGATTTATGTTCATTGGCATGTTCACATCAGGGTACCCTAGGCCAACGATCCAAGGTTACTGTTCATGGGGTCCCCATGGACTGATCATAGACTTGTTTGCCATGGGGCAGCCAGACGCTTTTGGAGATTGCTCACCATAAAGGGCGTACACGACAAAAGAGTGGAAGCCGCCGGTAGGGGGACAAAGGATGTATGATTTGTGTTGGATATGTGGTGATAGTGCAGGTGATGATATATTTTGCCAAGTGAGAGACAGGCAAAAATGTGCGCATTCATGTTTAGTCTTCGAGGGTGCGTAGGCTCGGGGCCTGAGAAAACGATAGCCCACCCCAAAAACGATACCGGGTGAATCTTGAGATTTATGCACAATCATTTAACAATAGGATTACACCAGCATAGACCCCAGATAGCGGGCGCATTGCCCACAAGGATTTCCAGGGTGTGTACCATAAACAGGGGAGACAAAGGGGAGACAAAGGCGAGACAAAGGGATACAAGCATGAGCAGCGGCAGAGCAGCGGCAAACACAGCGCCGATCCAGAGCCACAAGGGAGACAAAGAGACAAAGGGCAAACAAAGGGGAGACAAAGGCGAGACAAAGGGATACAAGCATGAGCAGCGGCAGAGCAGCGGCAAACACAGCGCCGATCCAGAGCCACAAGGGAGACAAAGGGGAGACAAAGGGAGACAAAGGGGAGACAAAGGGAGACAAAGAGAGACAAGCATGAGCAGCGGCAGAGCAGCGGCAAAACAAACCGCCGATTCGAGGCCCTGCCATTGAGAAGTAAGAACCCCTTATAGCTTGTCAGCTATCTGGCGAAAAAACACGTTTGAATCAGCGACTAAAACGATACCGACAACGATACCAAAACGATACTGAAAAATTCCAAAAGCAGCCCGGAGGTAAACATTCGATCACAGACATGCAATTCCTTGTTCAACCTTTCTTGTCGTTGCTCGCACATGGGATGGAAATTAGAACAGGCCTACAAAGCTCTACAAGCCAAGCTGGCAGAAATGTCTCCAGACGTCCAGCAGCAGTTCCTAGGAAAAAACCAGCCTCATTGTGCTTGAAGGGCTGTCTGATTGTGGCAAGCCCGCCTGTACATTATGTCATATGCTGCTTCGAAAGCTGATCAATCATTGACTCACATGTTTTCATGAAGAATACTAAAGATATGGCAACCGAAACCTGTGGATTTCCAAGCATGTTTTCGTGCGAAAAAACGATACCCCACCCCAAAAACGATACATGGCTATGCTAGCAACAGTTTTGGACCCCTAATTTTGCCGGCCGCTCAAGTACAGCGATCCAACAGAAAAGTTGTTGTGCATCATTTGGTGTCAACTGCAGAAACCATCAAAAATCCTTTTCCGAACGTTATCAGAAACATGGAACAACTGAATGTCATTCTTTACGATTTCAAGCGGCAACAGCCACTGTGATTCACTCATATCAATACGTTCTTAATCATTTTGAGCCTTGTTGGCTTTACATGGTAGTCAAGCATTGTCAACCATTGCAAATCAACCATGAGATACCATGAGTGTGTAACGTCTTTGGCCAACGATTAAGCGTTTTTGACTCTGATTCTTTTTAGGGAGCACTCAAATAGTCATTGCGAACCCTAAACCATTGCGAACCATTCCCAACCACAACTACATCGCCATTGACTGATATGAACCATTTTGAACCATCATCCACCAAATGGTTTACATGAAAACTGCCAGGAAACCACAGCAAAAAAAAATGGTAAAATCAGCCACCCAAAACCTGGATCTGCCTCCTGTAACCACATTGTACCGAGGCTGGGCCGCTCCAATGAATCAGACGCGGGGACTTCCATTGCTGGTCGCAAGAAACGCTGGGTGAAGCGTCGTG
>VSDK01021254.1:111702-129202 GCA_009767595.1 Symbiodinium kawagutii
CTTCCGATCGGTGCAGCGGCAAGGATCGATGGGCAAGATAGCACATGCGATACACATGCTATGCCCATGTTAAGCACATGCGATGCGCATGCTACCACAATTAAGTTTACATTTACATACCGATCATTCAACTCTTAGATAACATGCATATGCTTGGCACATTAATTACTGGGCCCACGCTTTTACATATACATAGATGCGTTTAGGGGGTTTGTTTTGGTTGTTAGTGCTTGTTTCATTCCGGGTTATTAAGCCATAGCTGGATGGTGGTTTCAAACATTTCATACACTCATGCCTGAGTTTATGAATCATTTGACGAGCATATTTTTTTGATGGGTTGAATCCCGGAACCAGTATTGGTCCATAAATGCTTTACTCATTCAAATTATGTGCAGTTACCCAGCACCAGAGATGTGACTGCCAAGGTTTTGCCTGATGATGAGAGTTCCCAGACTCTGGATATGCACCAGTTCCCAAAGCCCAAAATGGTCGACGAATTCTGCTGGTGAAAGCCACGCAGTAATCCAAGTCGTTAGCCGTCGATAGTGCTGATGTTCCAAAGTAGTGAAACATAATGTGTTGTAGTACATGCTGTACATTGTACACTGTACATAATATACCCCAACGATTTCCATGGTGTTTAAATGTTGTGTTTTTTTGTTCTGATTTTGTGTATGAGCAGATACGTACATATGTATAGATTTGTTTATAAATCCACATGTTGTAAATGCAAAGGTACGCATATGGATAACTACATCTATTGATATATTTGCTATGACGGTCAGTGTATCTACTGTTTAAGCACTCATATTTTCATGTGCTTATATCTCCACACGTGTTGCGTTTATTCATTGCGATGTAAATTGTACCAAGCCGATTGCCTGGTGACAAGTGTTGGATCCTGCCGCCACCGAGGATGTTGCAGAGCTGTCATCCAGGGCCCTCACTGTCATGCTAGCCATAGCTGGTTCGTTGTTTCAGAGTTGTTCCATTTTTTCTTTACCTGGGATCATTCGCTGATATCAGTCATGGTTTTGGAGATGTTGAAACCACACACCAGACAAACCAGACAAACCAGCCAAACCAGACAGCATTCTCCATACCTGCTTTGTTCCTGCTTTTGTTTGAACACGCACAGTTCCCACAGAAATCTGTGGAAACCAGGTGTACGTGGATGCTAGCCGTTGGATGTTCGCTCTTGTTGAGAATTGCCAAAGGGCGGGTCATCACACATAGCTAGATCATTTGATTTGGGGATGCTTTGCAAGATCCAATGTACATAGGATACTCACATGGGGACATGGCGAAAATGGAGGCCTGTCCCCGCATGGCGTGTCCCGCAAAACGCAAAGCCCGAGGCTTTCAAAAACGAATGGGTGTGGTTCCTGCAACCATCCACTCTGAATAACACATGTATTGATTTATTTTTTATTTATATATATATATATACATTTATGCCTTGGTGTCTCCCTTTGTTTCACTTATTTGACGCATGTTCCATAGATGATGTAGTGCTGAAATTGCCACAAGTTTCCCACAAATACCTCATCCGAAGCATGTCAACACATTCGGGTCATGAAATTGGCCGCTGCTCGTGGGGCGCCTGTGTGAGAGCTCTTCCGGCTTCACTTTTCGGCTCCAGCATGGGTTTCACCCATTGATTCCGCATAGGTTTTCATGTTTGCGTTCTCCCAACCAGGGGTGGAGTAGAGGTCACCTCCCAACAGTATGAGATAGTTGGATTTGTTTTAGCATGTGTGTTTTTTTCCCTAGTAGTTGAGATAGTTTGTTGAGCAATGGTTTTGGGATGGCTGAAGAAACCGCTGGAACAATCCAGTCATGATGGTGACTGTACATCTCAATGGCCCCATCAAGATATCATGTTGATTTTTCCAATTCGATGAGGTAATTCTTTTGGTGCATGAATTGGTTTTCGTGTTCAATATTAATGTTTAGATATCTGCCCATATTTAGAGAATCGCCCAGATTTAGATATTGATATTGGTAATCCACCACCATATTCCTGTTTCGCATAAAAACGAGCGCATATTTAGAGAAAAATGCCTCAGAGTCTAGCGTATGTTCAGGACATCACGGCAAATATCATACATTGGCAAATTTGAGGAAGCAGCAGGAACAACGATGCATTGTGACATGCTCCAAGTGCAGTGATCTTTGAACAGCTAGGCAACACAGCTCGGGACACCCGGCGAAGTCGGCTGTGCCATGGCTGCCGACGGGCTCACCGAAGCCATTCGGGAACAAACGGCTTCTTGGGCTGCGATTTAGAGCTGTCCAGGAAGTGGCACCAGGGTAGTTTTTTGTGTTGCCATTTCAGGCATGAAAAGCCAACTCTCTTGTCGACGGGAATCCATGGAAGGAGAATACATGGTTATGTAGCGCTATTTTGCCCGTTGTGGGAATCTACTCTATTAATCCAACCATAGGGTTTAAAAAAGTACGCAATGAAGTTCTGACACCTTTGATGGTTTCATGTCCATAACTTGGATGTTACAATTTGACTATTTGCGATCCTTTTTACTGGACTATTCAACATCGGAAATGGATGAACAATATTTAACTTATATATTTAGCAAAAAGGTGAAGGACAATAATCTACCTATTATATCACCCAAGTAATGATGAAGAACTTGAAAAATAGGTCCGGTAAGCTGTTGTTCAATCAAGCTGGCCTGCAACCATTTCAAAGACATGGCATTTGATTGTCCAATCGGTACTTGTTCCCTCAGCAGAAGCATGCATATGCACTGACAACATTTTAGTGACTGGATGCTTGCACCCCAGGGTTTTGCTAACGATCTTACAGCGCTCGGCCCCTCCATGTGCAGTGACACGCTTGGTGACTTAGTTTGGTGCTCACCCGAGGGGTCCCTTTATGGTCGAGGTTTTCCACCGCCAGCAATGAGTGTTCCACAGTTTTGGACACTGCTCATTGGGATACTGGAAGTGGTAGATTTCTTTCATTTCTTTTGGGGTAAGGGCCAAACCACCAAACTGCTCAAATTATGGGCATTTGTTGATTTCTTGTGAGAAGAAAGCAGAGAGCAAATGTGAATGACTTGTCAACCTTTTGATTTAACATGGTGTGATGTGATGCTTAATGAATGTAGTTGCAGCTATGACTGACAAAAGCACAAACTAGTTTCTCTACGGTTGTAATGATTCTGCTGTATGCCACTAACAGTGAATTGCTAGCTATCAGCACACAAGTGTGGCTATCAACAACAAGTATGTATGGGTTAATTGTTTTTATCGCCTCATATAATCTATATACATGTACCTATATTATACAGGTTCAACTAGTCCCACTGCTACTGCAAGTACGAATATTTAGAAGAAAATAAAAACACAACCAACAAATCATTGATACGCAAACAATGTCCGGGCAACTGACAGCGGCCATGTGTCAACCACGTGGGACAACTGGGGGGCATTTTAAGAGCCACGGCTTCCAAGCCATGCCCCCCAGACAAATTGATATGCAGTACAACTGGGATAGCAATGGGCTATGGGAGATATCAACCAATTCACCCGTACTGGCCCATACTGGATACCCATGATATCGTAGTTGATATAACAATCGCCATCACTACGGTTGTTACAAATGGTCTCAACTTAAGTGGCCATTCATCAACTTCGAACTGCAGAGCACCCCATTTGTTTCCTCACCCGGACACGCGCTTTGCGCTCAGGCCGCCATCGAAGAACTTCAGAGCTATATTAAGGCCACTGGTGTCGTGTTGAGTGAGAGATTGCAGGGACCTCCACCGGTTGTTGAGGGTGGCTGAGACGGATCCAGCAAGTGAACATTCGAAGCATAGACGGATCAGCTTCGGTACCCTTGTGACCGTGGATCACCACGGGTGATGCACATGTAGTCCTCCTATGTCCTTGTGCTCCAACACCAGGGAGATGATGATGGGCCATGATCCGAGGTTTGTTGCCATCTTTGGGTCAGGTGTATATGTGGAGACAACAGTCGTGGAATGCCTATGTCGTCACCGATGATCATCAATGTTTCAGCTTGGCAATGATTTTAAACTCACTGGTCTCTGGGGTATGATTTCCCACACGAAATTACACCCAAATGTTGCTGTCCCTACAATGATTACCGTAGACATACTCTGTTGTTGCGGGACCTGGCAAGCTCGAGGAAGATAGGTCGACTGTTGTGGATTCTGTTCAATCCGCCCACGTTGGCGACGTGACAATGTTTTTGGAGTTTTGGGATACGTATGTTGATGACGGTTGCTGATGTCTCATGATGGTTTCATGGTTTCGAAGAATGTTTGGTAGTCCGGGGTGGGCGAAGGAGGGGATAAGAACGGAATCCCAAAGTGATCAAGTTCTGATCATTCATAGTTGATGAGTTGGACCATGCACGGATATGCCACGGATCTTGCACAATTGCTGCACCCCACATATGATTCAGGTTTGTTTCTGCGGAACAATGAACTGGTGAAATATTCATGAATCTTCCACAAATCCACTAGCAATTTATGGTACAATTGGAGGCGGTTGATGATTGCAGATCAATGCTTCCCCGGACTGGCCTGTGCCCCACCAAAATCTCTGAGGACCTGATTGATCACCAGAGCGCTGTGCTCATTCGAGAGATCTTCCGCACCTTCGCCATAAAAAAATTGGGCGGCCACTTTTGTTTGAGCAGGAATGGTGGTTCTGCGTGGTTCTAGTTCCACATGGTTCTACCTGGTTCCACATGGTTCTACAATGTTTTACCTGGGTGGTTGGCTCCCTGTCTCGAACCTGTAGACCTGTGAGCAAGGTCATCATTCCCCTGCCAGCCACTGAGGGTTCCATACCTGGCATCCTGTGGTGGTGACGGGGCACGATGATTTCAGACCTGGCAGAAGATACATTAATGACTGGTGGGTGGTTTGATTGACATTTTTATAAGGGTTTTAACAGGGATCTACGGAGGTTTTAACTATTGATCGTGGTTAATAATGAGGGAAGGATAACCAACAACAACGGTGAAATAACTACCACTTGGTGGTTTTCATAGGGGTTATATAGCGGCTGATTATGATTAACAATAGGGGATAATGACCAACAATAGTGGTTAAACAACCAGCTATTTGGTGGTTTCATTCTCATTTTCTATTTTCCCGAATAATCATTAAAAATGATTGGTAAACTCAAATTTTTCATAGAGGTTGTAACAACCAAGCAGATTCATGTTCTTTGGGATGCTTGAAACGCGTTGAAACCACCAAGCAGTTGCTGGTTATAAGTTACATGATGTCCCTATGTATTTAAGATGTTCTGTATACTGCCTGTTAGAACCCTAAGCGGTTTATCGACATGCCAACCTTTGTAGACCTTGGGTCCATGTCTGAAAATGCCCGCATCAAGGAACACCTCGCAACGGTTTTGTTAATTCCAGCGCTCAAGTGGGTTTGAACTCCAGAGTTCATGACTTTTGAGCCCTTCTATCCAACTGGCTGCTCCGCCATGATTCCTAACGATCCTCAAAGCAAAGCAGACGCGGTGGCCGAAGTATGCTTGCAACCAACTGTTGGTTGGTGAGTGAATTATCGAGCTGGTTTGTGAAGTATGATTGGCTAGTGTTGGAAATGTTCTGAACATGTTGTGACTTTATGATGTGTTTGTTGTTCTTTGGAGATGAGGATTCTGAGGAGATTCTGACAGGCTACTGTTGAGGAAGTAGGGAGTTGCATCTTTGCAGTGCAAGCTATGGCTGTGAAGACCTGTTGGTTCAACCCCTGAAGCGGGAGCTCAAGTCCGTCAACAGGTGCCAGATGGTACCAGCTGAGGTGTTGGTTTCCGACATCGAGATAGTGATGTCGTTCGCTTTAGCGAGAAGGTGGTCCAGGTCTATGGCAGCGGTGTAGATACTGCCGCAGTGTGGTGACTTGTTGTGTTGCAGTCAGAGGCTGACGAGAAGCGTATCTGGCAGTCTCAACAATCAATTGTAACCACTTTTGCCATTGAAACCACTTCGAGTTTCGGTGTTGTGCACGGGTTGCAGGTGGAACCCAAAGGCATTTTGTCCCCGAAGTCAAGTGTGGTTGACGTGGAGACGATCGAAAGCCGGCTATGCTCGGTGAATCCAGATGAGGCTGGGCCTCAAAGCTGGTATTGCCAAGCTGCTGGTGGGCCGTTCAGTGACATAGCATGAAGAATTATCACTGATCACAGGCTTACGTACTTGTTGGATTGCTGTGTTTGTTTGATACAATGATCCATACTTTGCCATGCCATACTTCATTACTTCGGACTAAGGTTTGTAAATCTCATGAATAGTTACAATGATGATGAGATGATAGTCTAATGATACGGCAAGACCCTATGGTTTGCCCGTGACCACAAGACCTGCCCAGAAGTGAGTCTTGTCAATTGTTCAAAACCCTGCGCAGGCCCGTTGTTTTGAAACTCTGAGAATCAAGAAACCCTAACCCTAAACCCTAAAACCCTAAACCCTAAAACCCTAAACCCTAAAACCTGAAAACACTAAAACCTAAACCCTAAAACCCTAAACCCTAAATCACTGCGTATAGCCAGTGTTTCTCACTGATTCTTCGAGCAATGTTCAACACGCACAAACAGCCGTGGTTTGCCCGGAGGACGGGGTCTGCGCGTAATGATAGTCATGATAGTGAGGAAAAGCATCCTGTCATCTATAGCTGAGGATTGGCAAGTACCAGGTAAACCGGCTGTCCACGGGCATATCGACGCCTTTTACACTAGATTCTGCTATTTTTTTGCAAACAACTATTTGTGAAGGCAGGGTTGCGCATTCTCAAAGTTGGATTGGACAAGGAGGGATCCCTTTGAGTGGTCATTGTTTGAAAACCATGAGCTGGTGTATCCTTATTTGGCGATGAGCATAGGAGGAACAACGGTTGGAAGAGGATGGCATCCTCCAACAATCCTGGACATGGCCATGGGTGGGTTCAACTTGCCCCTCCAAAAGATGGTTGCTTTCGGATTCGTCCTTCGAGGTCTTTCATCTTTTGTTTGCTGAAGTTGTCTATGGTTTTGTTTGCATTTTTCTGCTGGTGGATCATGACATGGGTGAGTATGCGATATATCTTAATTATACCGTGAAATCCGAAAACCGAACTTGTTCGTATTTTTGCTCAAAACACAGTTTTTAAACACACACGATGTGTTTTTGGGTGTTTTTTGGGGATTAGCCCATGTCATGCTACAGGGTACTATGTGCAACCAACCTCATGGCCGGCAGTTTCGAAGCATGTGGGCACCGCCGGCATAGCTGAATTTCTGCAACCATGTGGTTTCAGAGCTCTGAACCGCGTCCATTTTGCAATCAAACATGGTCTATGCAATACCCTGTTTAACCCGAACTATCAGTACGGGCTAGCACGTGAAAAGCACGGGTTGAGCACGGGTTTGAAAAAACACGATGTTTCGAAAATACACGATGCATTTCATGAAAAGCACAATGTATTTCCAAAAAAGCACAGGTTAGCACGGGTTTAGCACGGATTCAGCATGGGTTGCGATCCCTAAATGCATACCACCCGTACTTTTGCGAGATCAGAAAACCTCAGAATGACATGTTTTCATTGTGTTGGTATTGAAACGCCCCGCCCAAATTCATGTAAAACCATATTTTTTGCTGGTATCACTATTGCGGCAGCTGTATTCTCTAGTACTGTCAGTACCATATCACCACATGAAAAACCACATAATTGATACTTTGTGGTAGCCAACTAGAAAAACAGGATTTTTTTCAAACCACCCGAACTTAAAGCTAGGTTTTTTTTAAGACACAATGTATTCAATTTCACCCTGCAAAAAGTAAGGGTTACGGCTCTAAAGGTATATATTTTTTTAAGAACGCGTTTTTCATATTATATTGATAATATGAATATATCCATGCAGACTGTATTCATGGGTAGTATCCATGTAAATCTTCACAAATCTAGAGATTTTGCGCAGGCTATCGTACATGTGGAGGTTTTTCAAAATAGGGGTCCCCCAAACATAGATGGTTTATCACTGTAAACGATTAGTAAAGGATGACTTGGAGGGGTTGAGAAACACCCAACCCTGCAGGGTACACGCCACACCCGAAGCTGACCGCGGTGCAGGAGGTCGCCCCTGCCGTGGAGGCTGCTTCCGAGGTTGCGCGCCAGCGGGTCCAGGTGGCGCTGGCACCACTACATCCATCACTTTATCAATTGGAAACGACCGTTTTTTTTAATGCACAACTGTAGTGGATTTGTTTAGTAGATGAGTAGATGTCTTTTTTTTCTCAATTGATTTTAAAGTGATTTTTTAATGATATTACCTTCATGATGTAAAATTGCTGTAGTGGATTTGTTTGTTTCCAAGTTGGTTAAGCTGAGTATAGATTTGAAAAGCAAGCATCCTCGATGGAGTTTCCGCTGCAGAAGCATGGGCCTTGGGGCCCTTACAACAAGTTTGCCCTTCTCCTTCTTTTAAATGAGGTGCACACCGGGTTGTGTAGTCAGGGGGTAACGTAACACCTACGTGTGGTCATTCTCAGTTGATAGATGCCTTTTGTAAGGGAGGTTATTTATCACTCATGGATGGATCACTTTGGGGCTTAAGGCGCGGCTTTTTGTAAGTGTTTTTTTGGTGAATGTGTTTGCTTTCATATTGTCAAGCATGTGTCAAGAGGCTTTGGGGTATCACTTTTGTAGTGGCCGAACAGACAGCCAATGCCGCCGAAAAATTTAATCTTTGGATTCCCGCAAGGAGTCCTTGAGACTAGACTCGTTGATTCTCAGTCATATGTTTCAAGGGTATGATTAGTAGAATGCATTTATAGCATCAATTCACAGCTTGTGTCTATTCTCAAAGTTGAGGGTTTGCATCATGATTCAGCCTCCGGCTTTGGCATTACCGTGCCAAACAAGAAGTTTGGAACCATTGGTTAACGAAGCCATCCAGAAGATCTGAATCTGAAGGTAGCTTGATTTACACAATGGAATCTTTTAGAAGAGTCGAATCTGTAATAAATTTGAGAGGACCAGAACTGTATGAGCAAAACCACACTTGGAAAAGTAAACTGTTTACTGTTTACTCTTGCAATTTAGCACTTTGTTGATATGGATTTCAGTATTGTGACCAAAAAAACATTTGCGTTAAAATGCCTCGCAGAATGGGTGGCCTCAGGAGAGAGGAAGAACACTTGCGGACTACCCCATTCGCACTCTCACTCTTTGTCGATACCATGCTACACATGTTTTCTTTTGCAAACTGTTGATTAATCGAGTGTTCTTTCGCTGCCTCTTGCCAGTCACAATGTATTGTTTACACTAACTTGGACGTTGTCAACACCAAGCGATTTCTTTTTAGGTTTCGTAGGGAATCATGCTGTGCCAGTCAAATTTGAAGCATTGGAAAGCCATTGTGCTTGCAAAATGATGCAAAATACTTTGCAAGATCAAACCCCGATAGTTTCTTTGCATTTTCATAGGTAGCACTTCAGAACTGCCCCTAATTTTGTACGGTGTCAATTTTTCTACAGTCGAGTAGTTAAAGGGTATTTTGTAAGACAAGTTGAATCCTGGAACCATGTCAATGGAAACTCCGTCCCGGTCAATTGACAAATGTGAAAGTATGGTCAACCTGAACTTGGGATGCTCGTGCAATCGGTGGGTTGGAAAATTCTTCAAAAGAATGATGGCACAGGGCTGGTGAAATCAGACGATTCCAAGACAATCCGAGCCTTTTTCTCTCGGAATATGTGTTCTTGTCTCCGGTGTCTCAAGGCAGGGAAAGTTGTCCGAACCTCCATCCACACGTTTACCTTCTCGTACATATGTATATATATGCAAGCTTTCAGCTTTCTTTTGAAGCTCATGATGCACTCATTTTTGGATTTGCATGTTTGTAGTGTGGTGGTGCCATAAACTAGGGCTGTGCGTGAGTGCTCTCACGCTAGTGAAAGAGAATGATTGCACAACGGAAATCCTCGCTGTTTCGGACATTTGATTCAACATGATTCAACCAAGCACTTGTGTGGGAATGGCAAATTTGAGCCATCTGCAACTGAGGTCCCTTGGATGGGTTTCCATATGCAGAGACTGTCTCAACTAGATTGAAACAGTCGATTGACAGTTGGAAACAAAAGATGTGGTGCTGTGTTCAAGCATCAAAAGACTCTGTGTTACTGTTGTTGGAAAAGATGAGCTGGATGTTCAAGCAACGAACGTTAGGTTTGTGCAAGGATGTTGGTTCAACAGTCATGAGATTATATGAGATGGGTTTTGATCAGATCTTTTGGGACTGTTTTTTGGGAGTGATTATTGCTGTGGTTTGGACCAATGATCCATCCCTTTCAACCAGAAAACTGCTCATTATCAGCATGCCACCGTCTTCTAGGCGCTCTACTTATCTGCCAAAAGCACAAGACCTGGTGATGATTCACTCCGTTCGATCGGAAAACTAAAAAATTGTGGCAACTCCCTGGACACCAAACAAGTTTCAATCATTGCTTTTAAATTTTGTGAGCCAACCACTTGGGAGAGGAAATCTGACCCCGGGATGCTGCCACCTGAGATTTGACCACCAAAAACTGCCACCTGACATCACGATGTGTTTTTCTTGGTTGGTCGGGAGCAAGCAGTTCCTTCATGTTCGAATCATGTAGAACGAAACTCGTTGCATAGGTGGGACTTCAGGAGTGCCCACCCTGAGTGCCCACCAACATCCATCACCAACTTTGAAGCGTTGGGAAAGGTTGGCTGGGAAACGAACTCCCAGGATGAACAGACTTTCGCCAGGTGCAGGAGGTGGCCACCGAGGTGGCGAGGGCGTCCCTCAACACCTATGTTTCTACCAGGGTGAGCCCAGCCGTGGGAGCAGCTGGATGGGAAGGGCATCCCCTGGCGGACGGGCCCATGGACTACCATGGACTCATGGTTTTTTGATGTTCCAAGAAGAGGGTCCCATCATTGAGATTTAATGAATCTTGTTCCATCCACAACAGAAATTATGTGACATGTTATGTTCATGCAGGTGTTTCTCTCCTTTGATTTCTTCATTTCTGAATCATCACCCTGCACAGAAATGCTGGTTTGAATTCATATTCATCATCATCATCATCATCATCATCATCATCATCATCATCATCATCATCATTTGTTCAGCTGCTTGGCGCACTTGTGACACTGGTTCCAAAGCACCCTTTGCTTTTCTTGGGAGCTGCTGACTGCTTCCCTCAGACCACTGGGCGCAGTGATGCAGCTGAAATGGTTCGGAGCCCTAGGATGGAGACAGGTGGACAAGTCAAACTAACCAACATTGTCAGTTACGTCGGTTAGCTATAGCTAATGACAGCTAATGTTAGTGAAACTGTGTAAAGCCGAGCAACATTTGAAGGAAATTACAACAAACTGAGCAGTATAACAGTTCTAACTTACCATAGAAACCAAGACAATGAAACTATCCGAGCTTGGACTTATTGCGCAAAAACTCATCCAAAAGGAAAACTCCAATACGCAAAGCACACAGCGAAGGATTGGCCAAGGATCAAATTGCTGGATCTTTTAGGGACAGCTTGGGGATATGACCTGTTTTTGACTAGGACATAAAACAGCAGAAGCAAGCTACGAAGTAGCAAAATGTGGCAAGGGAAAGCTGCTCAAGTCATGGTAATTTTCTTCAAATCATTGAGATTCAGCAGCACATCAAGCTTATGAACATATATACATAAAAATACGCGAGCATATAATATGTATTTATATATATTGATTTATATTTATATACATATATGTTTTTGTAAATATATATACATATATACATAACAAATATATATTTGTATACATTGATATACATATATATATATATTTGAATATATGTATATATATATATATACATATTTGAATATATATATATATATATATATACATAAATATACATATATATATATGAAAATACTTAAGTATATGTATGAACATGCATATTTATGTACACATGTTTAATGTATGCATTTATATTTGTAGGCATTCGTTGATAGAAGGATAGATCGGATGGAAAAGTCAGTCTATAGATAAGGATGGAGACTACATACGTGGTCACACGCAGATATTTGACCTTCACCATTTCCGTTTCCAATTAACAAGGTGTTGGGAGATGTCAAAGAAAACCATGCAGTTTTTTAGTGTCTTTGAGTTTGGTAAGTCCCCAACATTTCCAACATTGCTAATTAGTGTCGAAGTGTCAAACTTGGAATTCATGAATGTAAAAACGGATCAGAAGAAAGACACAATAAAACCAAACAACTCATTGAAGGATCCATGTGAAGACCTGCTGCTGTTGATGTTGAGAGGTGAATGGCTATGGAAGCCCTCCCAATACCACATTTTTTTGTTTCCTCCAGCACAACAAAACATGGATTTTTGTTGAAAGGTTGATTCCAAACGTAGGAAACATTGCTGATTTTTGTAAGAAAAATCAAACAATTGCAGTTTGGCCCTTGGAAAGTGTAATGGATCTTGCAGGCAGACATAGAAATATGATGGTCCAACATCATGACCAACATGAATTTGGTCCAACATCCATTTGGTCCAACATCCATACAAACATCCGCGTCTTCTTCGACGTGTCACCATGTGCCTGCACCGAAACGGCCACGTGGAACACGCATCAGGACCGCACGCAGACCATTACATCGATGAACCCCATGAGGTGCCAACCATTTTGAGCTCGCGCAGCCGGCTCTGGGGGTGCCATGGATTTCCGGTTGGTGGTTTTCATTGGGGTTATAACCGTTGATTGTGGTTGATAACAGGGGATAATCACAAACAATAGTGGTTAAACAACCAGCTAGTTGGTGGTTTCATTCACATTTTGGTGATTTTCTTTCTTACTTTCTAACAAATGGTTGGTTGACAAGCAAATTTCATAGGGGTGGTTCAACCACCAACCAGATTTTCTGTTGTCCGGGGCTTTGGGTCATTGGGGTCAAAGGGTTGAATTCCGATAAAGTACAAACAGTTTGTGTGTTTCTGACATTTTGTATCATTCTGTGATGTTTTTGTTGAACTCTTCAAGCAATCAGTTTTTGTTTAGATTTCAACCTGAAAACCTGAGCTTGTGATTCTCCTGGTGCAAGCGTTAGACTCAGGGTCCCTGCAAAAGGATCCTTCCTTGATGTGAACCAGAGACGAAATTATAGTCACTTGCGTTTAGCTTGATTAAGCGTTGCATGGACACGTGCTTTGTCGATTTTACTAAAAAAAACGATACGGGACGGCCTAGAAATTATGTGAATAGACCTGAATCAAATGATTTTGACGCTGCCTCATGTGGTGAAAGCGTAATGCATGATGTTTGGGTGTGAAGCGTGGACAAGGCAACAAGTTGCCCCCAGCAAAGCCGCCCCCATCCTCGAAGACAACATACACCTCGCACGTGGAATACTTGTTGTCTTGTTGTGGACAATTGCAGCAAGCAGTGTTAAAATGCCTACTGCATTGCATAGGCCTTGAACATTTGTTGATAATACCTGATACTTGCATCCGGGAAGATAACACATGTGGACATACATTACACTCATTTACTGTACCTTTATCATTCTTTTGCCGTGAGTATTTCCCCAAGACCAATACATATCGTGACAAGAAGTATCAAGAAGTCAATACAATTCATTGCACTGTTTCTCCTAAAAGGTGATATGGTGGATTCTCAAAATAGGGGTACCCTCAAATCATCCAATACTAAGCGTTTCAGTAAAAAAAAGACTTCCATGTTTGAGGTTTCCTACATTGATTGGTAGATACATGGTGGTTTCTCAAAATAGGGGACCCCCTGAATCATCCAATAGTAGTCATTATTAGTAATAAACCATCCATTTTGGGGGTCCCCCATTTTGAGAAACAACTACATCAACCGTTCTGATACCATTTCAGCCCTTGTGCACCACCTGGCTCCATCACGCGCCGCATCACGAGGCCTGGAGTGAGCGAAATCATGGTGCAATCTTCAACGACCACAACGCAGCAGCAGCCCGAGTCAGGATTGGTTTCTCATGACTGTTGGTTGTTATCCCCTTTCATGCAGTAAATGACCTATGACAAGGTGACTATGGTTTGTTATCCCCTATTTGTTATCCCATAAGTATGGTTAACGGCTAGCTATTGCTTAAACCATGATTTTCATATCCATCAACTCTTTGTTAAGTAATTCATCATCATGCTGATGATGATCATTATCCTTCTCCTCCTCCTCCTCCTCCTCCTCCTCGTGGTCGTCGTCGTCATCACCATCATCATCATCATCATCATCATCAGTCAATCAATCAAACCATCAACCAATCATTCAATCAATCAATCAATCACTCAATCAACAACTAATCAGCCAATCAATCAATCAACCGATCAGCCAATCAATCAATCAATCAACCAACGAATCAATCAATCGACCAATCAACCAACCAATTAATCAATCAACCAATCAATCAATCAATCAATCAATCAATCAATCAATCAAACCATCAACCAATCATTCAATCAATCAATCCATCAATCATCAACCAATCAGCCAATCAATCAATCAACCAACGAATCAATCAATCGACCAATCAACCAACCAATTAATCAATCAACCAATCAATCAATCAATCAATCGATCAACCAACCAATCAGTCAATCAATCAATCAATCAACCAATCAATCCATCAATCAATCAATAAATCAATCAACCAATCAATCAATCAAGAAATAAACCAATCAATCAATCAATAAATCAATCAATCATGCAATCAATCAGTCATCAACCAACCAATCAATCAAGAAATAAACCAATCAATCAATAAATCAATCAATCATGCAATCAATCAGTCATCAACCAACCAACCGATCAACCAACCAACCAACCAATCAATCAATCAATCAATCGACCAACCAACCAATCAATCAACCAACCAACCAACCCACCAACCAACCAATCAACCAATCAATCAATCAATCAATCGACCAACCAACCAATCAATCAACCAATCAATTCTCAACCAATCAATCAATCAACCAACCAACCAATCAATCAATCAATCAATCGACCAACCAACCAACCAACCAATCAACCAACCAACCAACCCACCAACCAACCAACCAACCAACCAATCAATCAATCAATCGACCAACCAACCAACCAATCAGCCAATCAATCAATCAACCTATCAACTAATCAACCAACCAATCAACGAATCAATCAATCAATCAATCAATCAATCAATCGACCAACCAACCAATCAATCAACCAACCAACCCACCAACCAACTAACCAACCAATCAATCAATCAATCAATCAATCAATTAATTGTCAACCAATCAATCAATAAACCATTCACCATCGTTGGTGATTGGCATCTTTTGGATGATGCTGTCATCAACCATCACTGGACCATCAGTGCTGTCCCTGTCGATCAGTGCCTGGAGAGTGGTTGCACCATGGGTCACTGGATCCTTCGTTTCATCATCCCAAGGGCTGCTCCCAAGGTTTGACAGGATGTTGAAATCTATATCTTTAACATGGATTAAAAGGCGTTGAAGCTTTCAGGGCAGTGAATGTATGCCTGATATTCTAGAAAGTAGAATTGATTGTTCTTTAAACCTAATTATACAGATGGCATGTGTGTCTCCGCTTTCTTTGCGCACTGTCGCAGAACATAGCAGGAGCTTCGATACCCATTCGAACAAGAAAACAGTTGCGCAGTATTGGAAGAAAAATCGAACCGCAATTACGGGGTTTTGATCCCAGCCATATATATGATGTCCATCCTTGCGTGTCTTGCTATTATGGAGCTAGTGACAATGAAGTGCCTGCCATCCTAATGATCCTGTTGACCGCAAGTGGTGCTGAGATCTCTCATCGATTGACCCACAATCCAAGGATTGCATGATGAGAAAATTGACAGATCGCCTGCTAGCACAAACCATGGTTTCTTGCAAATGCAGATGCTTTATGAAGTATCAACATCATGGAGTTCTGCGAAAGTTGTTTTCGACAACATAGTGGTGACTAAACATACAGATTCACCACTACGTCAGCTAAAAATTCTTAGATTACCCTTTGGTAGCCTAGCCTGACAATGAATTTTCACCTTATTTTCTAGCGAAACCCTGGAAATTTACCAACAAACAATTTATTTTCCATTGTCAGCTTAGTTTACCAGAGGGTACTTCCCGTAAATTTTACAAGGTGGGACCCCCGAGGTAGCCATTTGTTGGTTTGTGACTAGGGTAACTACTAGGCAAACGGTAGATATAACTCTAGTTCAAAAGCTTATGAACCAACTTCCAACTAAGGGGCCCCTCCTTGTACCAATCCACTTCAGCCTTGCTGAGAAGCTCAAGAATAGATTCTGCCGTTGCGCTCAAGATTAGTTTACCAGAGGGTACTTCCCTCAAATTTTGCAAGGTGGGGCCCCCAAGATAGTGATTTGTTGGTTTAGAACTAGGGTAATTCTTGAGAATTTGCACATCCAAATAAACCAAGTGTACTAACATCTAAATAAGCCAACTAAGTATTTAGATGAAAACTATTTAGGTGGTTTATTTAATTTTATTTAGATATTTGCCTTAAATATCACCAACAGTTATAAATATACTTGCTTTTGCTTTTGCCTGCTGTTTGGGAATTGTTGCCCGCTAGCCGTCACTAACATCTCAGCCACCTTCAGAGGCGAAGCTGCAGGTGTATCGAGCATGACCTCCCGAAACGCGGGGTGCGTTACGTGGTTGCCACGTAACGCCGTGCTCGTAGGGATGGACAGGTCGGTACATGGGTGAACTAATTGATGATAAAAATATTGCTACAAAATTATTGCTACAAAATTGCAGCCCCTTGGTGAAACCCCTTAATCTGCAGGGGTATATAAAAATATCAAAATGATGACGATGATAGCGATGTCAGCCACAGCAGTCCGTTGCCTATTACTAATGGTCATAATGACAGTAATAATGATGATGATATGATATAATTCAAATATGTATATATGTGTGTTTGTTTAAAACATAAATATTCATATAGATATACAGATACAGTAAGTCGGATTGTTGGATCATGCCATGGGCGATGCAAATGGAGTGATCAGCGCAACGCACCCTGTCCTGCGTTGCCGAGGCGGGAGGATCGCACGACCTTTGTTCGGAGCCACGTGTTGCGACACCAGGAGCAGCGTTGGGCGACGTTGCGGTGAAGGTACCGGTGGTACTACAGTGGTACCTAAGAACAGGGACTGCTAGGAAAAAAATTCATGATTGTCATTCACATGCTTGTCTGAGGAAATATGCATGTGTTCTCCTTTCGTGATATGGAAAAAAACATATACTGTAAATGTATACCAATATGTACTTCAGATATATGAGTGTGAATCAGTGGAAATATAAAGTACTTTGCATATGAATAATGAATTGCCAAGGAAATGATCATGAATCAGTCTAGACCGATTCTGGGTTGCGAAAGAGAGTTTGGAATTTGTTGGGTTTTTGAT
>VSDK01021254.1:134202-135825 GCA_009767595.1 Symbiodinium kawagutii
TAGAATGCTACAAATAATGCCAGAAAGAATGATGCCAGAAAGAATGTCAGAATATATGCTAGAAAGAATGTCAGACAATTCATTCCGGGCAGAATGCCAAGTAGATATTCAGAAATTATGTGAGAATATATCCCGGAACAATGTAAGACTAGACTGATACGTCATGGCGGGGATCACCCGAAGCAATATATTTGTTGTCCAAACCCTTTCAATTTGTCCGACTTTGTCCCTTTGATGCGGTTTGGGACAGAATACAGTACATGATCAATCCATCCAAAACGTGTCCTTGTTGGTTGGAACCAACGATGTGAATTTTTGGCAACTGCATGCTGAATAATCCAAACACCCATGTTTTCTGACTCCCAGGGACTTGTGCGACACGACCATTGTGACATTTATCGTTTCTTTGTTGGCAATGACAAAGCTGCCCTCCGATGTGCCGAGGCCACTTTAATCTTGACGTGGATCACTCCACTGCCACGTCCCCCTTTCTCTTCAACATTGTCACTTCCCGTGACTTGGCCGGTGGCCGAACTGCAGGTATCTCGGGTAATCCATGACCAACATGGAATGTGATATCACGCAATGCGGCATGATATGATGAAATGAAATGGAATGGAATAGTTTGTATTTCATTTATTCATGTATGTATATGTTTGTATGTAATGCAAGGTACTGCAATGCAATGCAATGTAATATAATGTAGTGTAATGTAATGTAATGTGATGTGATGTGATGTAATGCAATGTAATGTAATGTATTGGAATGGAATGTAATGTAATGTAATGGAATGGAACGTAATGTAATGTAATGTATTGTAATGTAATGTAATGTAATTCATGCAAATGCAATGCAATGCAATCTACTGTACTGTACTGTAATGTACTGTACTTTACTGTAATGTAATGCAATGTAATGTAATGTGATGTAACGTAACGTAATGCAATGCAATGCAATGCAATCTACTGTACTGTACTGTTATGTACTGTACTTTACTGTAATGTAATGCAATGTAATGTAATGTAATGTAACGTAATGCAATGCAATGCAATGCAATCTACTGTACTGTACTGTAATGTACTGTACTTTACTGCAATGTAATGCAATGTAATGTAATGTAACGTAAGGCAATGCAATGCAATGCAATGCAATCTACTGTACTGTACTGTACTGTAATGTACTGTACTTTACTGCAATGTAATGCATCTAATACAACGCAATGCGATGCAATGCAATCTACTGTACTGTAATGTACTGTACTTTACTGTAATGTAATGTAATGTATAATGTATTGTAATGTAATGTAATGCTATGTAATGTAATGGAATGGAATGGAATGTAGTGTAATGTATGTATGTATGTAATGTAATGTAATGTAATGTAATGTAATGTAATGTAATGTAATGTAATGTAATGTAATTCATGCAAATGCAATGCAATGCAATCTACTGTACTGTACTGTACTGTACTGTATTGTAATGTAATGCAGTGTAATGTAATGTAATGTAATGTAATGTAATGTAATTAATGTATGTTATGTATGTATGTATGTATGTATGTATGTATGTATGTATGTATGTATGTATGTATGTATGTATGTATGTATGTATGTATGTATGTATG
>VSDK01021254.1:150535-153035 GCA_009767595.1 Symbiodinium kawagutii
GAATTTTGCAAAACCTACGTAGGATTCTGCAGGACCCTGCCTCAACCTTAAGTTGTTCAAGCAGTTTGGCCCTTGCATGATCCTTTGATGGCCTTAAGCCTTGAAGTAAACAAAGTGCATGTCGTGAAATTGCTTGGATTTGTTCGAACATCGAGGGTACCTTAAGCTGGGAACACCTGTGTTCTTTCTTGTTTATTTGCCAACATAGATGGCTGTGGGTCAAAACCCTGTACCCCTGGTTCCCCTACTATTAACCATGGTTTTCCCTGGTTATCATCCCCGATTGGTTGGCTGGCGAATATTGACCCATAGCCAGATCATTACATGAGAACTCGACAAAAGTGTGTCAATTCATATCTAGCACCACATGGCCACTTTTGTGAAACAGACTTTTGTCCGCTACTCACATGATGTTTGATGAGTACTGACAGCCTTGTTTCTGCACAGTTTCAGTGCCTCAGCTGAGCCCCGGGCTGAGGCTTGGTTCGCGCACTGCGGGGCCTGCGAGTCATTCGCTTTATTCACTACGTTGGCGCCCTCAAAACCCTGGTGTGCCATGGCAGCAGCTGGTTGGTAGATGCAGATTTGCTGGGTATGGTTGGGGGGGTTCTTTATGGGGGTTTTGGGGACACGGAGACCTTTGAATCACTCGAAATCGTTTGTTCGTCGAGGTCTCAGGCGTTTATGTTAAGCATGTGGCACCACACAGGAACGCCCCAGCGCTGGACTTGCAAAACCTTGCGATGTGCACCGAAGCGGAGGTTTGCGATTGCCAGCACTGCCGCGTCACTGCTTTGGACGTTGGTTCTCCTTTGTTTAGTCACTAAGCTGCAAGCGTGCTGGGACGATTGGATCCCATCCTCAGTGGTGAGACATGCCTGGGGAGTACCTGTGCTACTGGCAGATCCATTTTGGTAGGTCCCCCAAGTTGTTAGGACGTATAGGGTTGCACCACTGGTTGCTGGGGAGGAGCACCAGGACATGACGAACTCGGGCTCCCACAATGGACAGGCCTGACTCGCCTACCACGCGTAGTGATTCAGCAGCAAGCATTAATTAATTTATTTATTTAATGATGAAGTGACAATACGAGCTGTAGTCAATATGGATGGTGAACATCATGAACTGCAGTCATTAAGATTTGGAGTGGTCAATAGTCAATACCTGCTTTAAGTGTTTCATAGTTACACAGACTGCCCGTGAAGTAATGAATCCTACTGGGGGAATGGAGCAGCACTGTCCGCTCAGTCAAGTTGTATATCACATACTGAGCATCGCACCTGTAGCCGTCGTAGCACGTAAACTCAGCTTCCAGAATAAGCCTCGGTACATAGCACTGTTTGCTGACCCGGCTTTTTTTGAAATATACAGTTGGCGGTCAATGCCTCGTAAAC
This sequence comes from Symbiodinium kawagutii, assembly GCA_009767595.1. NCBI lineage: Eukaryota > Dinophyceae > Suessiales > Symbiodiniaceae > Symbiodinium > Symbiodinium kawagutii. The sequence continues at coordinate 151,930 of VSDK01021254.1, forward strand.
CAGCTATTCTCATGAATCACCAAACTAGTCTAGATGTTGGGACGTCAATCTAGGATGGTTGGTTATGACACATAACATACCCATACATCCTGGTCGCAGAACCCTAACCCGGTGTAGGATTGACATGAGTCCATGATCATCCAGGGTATTCAAGACTTGATTATGGTCAGTTTCCAATTGAAGTTCCTGGGGAGCCACTGGGTTCACAACCCTATGCCCTGGGTACCCAACCCAGGAACAGTTTTACTACAGTTTCAATCGGTGTCCCTGAATTCGGTGATGTCCCACCAGCTTTAGCCCCACCATGCTTGCGCTTGAATTCGGGCCTTGATAAGCCAGGCATATTCTGGTTGGTGGTTTGACTGACATATTTTATTTTCCCTTTCACTTTTCAACATTTTTTTTGTTGACTAATATTTTTAATAGGGGTTGAAACCACCAAGCATATATTTTTTGATGGTGACTGCCCAGCAAAATAAGACTTTGGAAACGGCCAAGAGGACTCCAATAGTGTTGAAGACAATACAACTAGTTTGAGAGCGGCTGATAAACTGTTAATCAAGATGGATGATGCAATGGTATAGCCACAATTACTTGGGATATTGCCAGCAACAATCACCACACTATCAAGCATCCGTCATTGGTCTTGCAACTCAGATTTTCTACGTCTTCGCGGTTCTGATATCTCAGGTTATTCTGGAGATCGGGTTGGGCGGAATGATGAGATGGGACTTTCTTGGTGTGTGCGTTCCCCTTCATTTGCAATGCAGACATTCGCGCTTGCGATAGGGCCTTACAGTAGTACAATGTGATCCAGTGGCGTATTTGCCTTAATGTGTGTTTGTTTTTGATGAGAACTGGAAGCTTGAATATAGTGGACTGGAAATTCCAGGGATGACAGAGTGATTCTTGTGCCCAAGCCATGGGCAATTCACGGACTATTAGACAAACACACACACAGATATATATATAATATATATATATATATATTTAGATATATATATTTATATTTACATATTTATAGTTTGATTTTGTATATATATATATATATATATCGAGAGTCATATATATTTATGTAAAAACACACATATATGTATGTATTTAGA
>VSDK01021254.1:158035-160535 GCA_009767595.1 Symbiodinium kawagutii
TAGACGTTTGACATGTTTTTGTCAATCACATACACTGCAGAATGCAAACCACTCAACTGTTGGATTATTTGCGATGCCCAGTCACCTGAAAGAGATGAACACAAGCCAGGGATGTTAAATCACGATTGACGATTGAAAACCCCTTAGCTAATCCCCCCTTTCTAAGGGCAACCATTCGCCAGTGTTTTGGGCTCTTGTGCCGCCGTGGGCTCCCAACTCTGTCGAGCGCAGCCATGTGAGAATTTGTGCTGCCACTCATTGGGGTTCCAGTAGCGATTCCAAATTAATGTGAGAACCCAATAATTAACCAACCAATAATAGCCAATAGAATTATCAATTGACCAAATTAATAGAACCCAATTACCAATGAGAAATTTGGGTATGGGTCAATATTAATCAACCAATATTGGGGCACAATGACCAACAATGATAAGGGAAACAATGGTTAGTGATAGGGGAACCAGGAGTACGGGGTTTGGACCCACAGCCATATAGGTATCATATTACAAATTGATACACATTTCTTATCAATTCTTATCATAGATTACAGTATCATAGTATTGAAGCCAATGAGTATACTAATTGTGTGCGAGATATGAGTTTCAAGGCTCTGAAGGTTTGTTTGGATTTGTTTTTCCTCCGATGGTCAAGCTGCAGGTATTGGCGTGGAATTGGCAAGAGTATGCTGACTCTGTTCATGGTCATTTCTGGTGGAGTTACGTGGTTGCAGCGGTTGCATGCGTCCTGCTTTATGTCATTGATGGACCCCAAGGAAATGCTTGTAGACAAAGGCATACAAAGGCAATGACGTGAATAAATTTTGCGCTAGATACAGAACCAATCCTTTGTTTGATATTGTTCCACCGCTTTACACCTGACTGAGACGATTGATCTCTCTTTGCTGTTCTTTCTGTTTGCTTTGGTCCAGCAACCAATGCATGCTAGCTGCTTCGCTCCCAATTTTTTGCAACTAGCTGAATGTGTTGACCAAGAACCAGGTCTTACACTCCTGTAATTAAACATGACAATGGAAACCCGGATGTTCTATAAGGAAACCCTGGGAAATGGTCCATTTATGGCGGATTTTCCATTGCCATGTCAAATTACAGGAGGGTAAATGTCATGGCGGATTTTCCATTGCCCCGTAGGGAAGCGAGCAGGATCTCAACCTTTTGGAGATCAGCTGAAGGGATTCACATAGTGCTTGGGAGCGGTGAGCTTCGCCAGGGGTATCCCATTGAGCTACCAGGAGTAGCTACTTACCAAATGGTACACCATGAAATCCGCATTAATATCCCTCTTCCCCGCAGTTGTACCTTTACATACTTTAATACTTTTGGCACACTTGAATCGCTTGTGATTGACTCCCACACTTTCCTGGTGCATTAACAGCGGGATCTCCCATGATTGTAAGGGATCGTTCAGACGTAGGCCATTTATGAACAAACTCATTTGGGTCAATATTAAGCCTCCAAAACAGAGGTAGGTGAACAACCAAACGGCTCGACCACTCTGGTCATCAAAGGGATGGGGTACAGGGTTTTGACCCATAGCCATTTCTCATCGCCATGGAATTTACGGATAGTCACCACCTGCCACTGGTGGCCCAAGGCTCCACAGAACTACGCAGGTGTTTAATCACTGGTGGTGATCACTGTGGTCCAGCTATGGTTGCGAAGTCTAAATGGTGGAGATGAATAGAATAGACCAGGGAGACCATCATTGTTGAAGCGGACCTATGCGGACATGTGATTGTCGACAAATCTAGTTTCTACCGCGAGCAGGTTCAGGCTGGATTTCTGCCTATCCCCACTTCATGAAGATCTTAATTGCTATCAATGGTCAATTGCTTAATTTACCATTTTTTGATAGTAATTACCCACTGGTAGTAATTTTCACGATTTTCAATCTCTGCATTTTGACTTCATGGTCGACATGTTCAGAAATGGTGTACTTTGCTCGTGGGTTGCCAGCTATAACTGGACCTGATGGAGAGCCGACGCTCAAGGTGCAGTGGGAAGATATTTTCTATCCCTTGCAGCCGATTTCAACCTTTGCAGTCGGCTGCACCTTGACACGAGCGCCAGGTGCAGGTTGAATCCCTTAGGGAGCTGCGTTCGGATGTGTGATTCGGGCATGTTTCGCCAGAATGTTCGGATGCCACTTTTGAGTTATTTCGAAAAAGTAATGCGAGAGATGAAAATTGCAACCACGCTGATGGTGAAGGAGCAGCTAGTATGCTTGAACTGGTAGTGATTCACGAATGTGAGTCCAGACAAGAGCTCAGAGAACCTGTCCCAATGAGTGCCTGGACATTTCTGCACGGAGACAGTCATCATGCCAATGATCGATTTTCTTGCACAAAATGCAATTACTTTCAGCAGAACAATGTGACAGCCGAGGTCTGATCTTCTACATCATCATCAGTTTCTTGTTATTGGATTCAGCATTTTTGTTGAAGCTTTTGAAGATCCACAAAACAACTGCGGTGTTTCATATC
>VSDK01021254.1:165535-203289 GCA_009767595.1 Symbiodinium kawagutii
TACTACTAACTACTATTATCTTTATTAAAACATTTTTATTTTTACTACTACTCACTACTACTACTAGTACTACTAGTACTACTAGTACTACTACTACTAGTACTACTACTACTGCTACTACTACTACTACTACTACTACTACTGCTACTGCTACTGCTACTGCTACTGCTACAACAACTACCTGTATTTCTACTAGTACTAACGTAGGACAGACCGCTTCTAGCGCATACCAGTGTGAGTATTTTTTTTTCATCATGAATCATGTTTGTAAATATCATTCGGAGACTGCAAATCATATTTTTGACTTTGCTTGCAAAACTTTCAGTTAAATGTCACAGTCATAGTGACTCATATTCAGGTTTGGTCAGCCCCAATTTTATTGACCTGATACTGTACCTCATCATGTTTTTTCTTCGTGAAAAAATGTGAGAGCTTCGGCCGGCCAGATCTTGTCTTGGCAAAACAACAGCGCTTGATGTACCACATGGTTCAAACCCAGCTCTCACAGCATGTTTTGGAGTAGCAAAAATGGAGGTTGCACAACAAGGTGTTGAGCCTGACTTTCGGGTCTTGGTCCCAAAACTTCACAGAAATCCATGTGTTTTTTTGGTTCATTGAAAAACCACGACTGGCAGTGACAAACTTGTGAGGTGGCGAGCTTGAAAAAGGTCTTCCGGGAGATTGATGAAAACAATACGGAATCTGCATTTTGGCTGCAGAAACGGTGTGTTTTTTCCGCGAGGCAGCTGTACCGAATCCAATTGAAGCTGTGTACCGGGAAATCACTGTGCCAACGTTTGGCCACCCATCATGGGTAGCGGGCCAACCGCTCTATGTGTATATAGCATATGTAATATGTATACATTTACACTCCAAACGAGATAGAATGAATGTGTGGATTTGTGTTTTTGATCATTGAACAGAGCTGAGTGTGTTTTTGTTTGTTTGATTTCACGTTTTTGCCGTCGCCACTGTTTGATGACTTGACGTCAGAAACAAGAGCGGCACAAGACTGTGGGAGTGGTATTTTCCCCCCCACAAAAGACTGGCCTCCACCGCTTAGCCAAAGCGATGAACGTATTGATTAATTATCATGTTTGATTCTGTTTGATGGTTCTTAATGACCAGACAAAATCATACATAGCATGAAACAAACCAGGGGAATTGTGTTGATGGGGCCGCCACACCCCCCTTTGCAAGGCAGCTGTTGTCATAGATTGGTGTAGTCACTATCATATTTGACACATGTTGTGCATTCGTATAATCATTCTGTATTAGGCATTTTTGTAGTAAACAGTAAGCCAACAATTTTTCAAGTCCCCTAATGCTTGAGAAACCACCATTTGTGGTGGTACTGCGAAACCTCAAACGCAACTGGAACCGGGCTGACCGTGTCGACCTGAAGCTGAATCACGTCGCTCATCAGTAAATATACAGGCGGTAAAATCCTGTGTCCTTCACGGTACATAGCGTAGTGGAATCAACGCGGGTTCTTTTCTTAACAGAAACCTGTACAATATTGTCACATCTTCATGTTTACGCAGTTACATCTTGAAATATTATTGATATACACATAGCGAACACATTCTGATTCTCAGCGGCATGTATGGAAAAAAAAGTGGTTCCCAACATAGACTACATCCAGAATAGCAGATGGACTGAGACAGCCAACTTCACTCAGGTTAATATCTTGGACCTCAAGGCAGGAATCAGTTTGCAGTTGCCTTCAGTTTGCAAGACACTTGAGGGAACACTATTGTTTATACCAAAAATATTGTTTTTGGTTTTCCTGTGATTCTGGTTTTGGCTCTCTTGTTTTTTTCCATCAACATTTGTTGCAAAAAAAACAATCTATGTTACATTACACTATGCTCAAACTAACATTTGACTTTGCCACCTTCCGTCACCATACATACATCATGCACATATACGTGTAAAAGATGCAAATGTGCATTTTCGTGCATTCGTACTTAATTACACACAGCATATTCTCTGGACATGCGAGCTGCTTTGGCCCATTTTTTTTAAATGAGAACAGTTTTTCATTGCGCAGCATCAGCAGCCAGGCTGCCTTGGAAGGAAAGAAACTGTCCACTTTCATGGAATCCTTGGGCATCGGAGTAGAGGCCTGCAGGGGACGCTGCTGAATTGATTCAGGTCCAGGCATATCATTTGGATGTCGGATCATATAGCCAAGATATATTCGATCATTTGGAAGTTGGCTCATATTCGATTATTCTACCTGTTGTAGGCATGATTTTAAGATACATTGATTGTATTGGCCATTAGCCACGACTTTGTGAGATGTGATGGTCATGTTTGTCATTCAGTTGTGTGGCTTAAACATGTGATCAATTTGGGTCAACAAATGTTTTTGACATTTGTTTGGCTAGATTCCCAATCAGTTGCCAATAAGTGTTTCTGTTCCACTTGCTGGCAGCTGCAAACATTCGTTACCTCTTGGAAAAGCAACCCCAATAAAAACAACAAATTTCTATTTTGTCTCAACTTATGATGACGCATGCTCTAGTCTAACCCTTTCTGACCCCTGCAAGCTCTCAAAAGATATCAACAATTTACATGTTAAACCAAATTCAAACAAATTTAGGGGAGTATAGCCAAATTTCACCAACTTTAACACTCTAACCAAGTTTGGCCAATATGTGTTTATCAAATTAACCACCAAAAAACGTATATATATATATATATATTTTTTGTCAGCCACAGAAGGTATAGGATATTGTTTTTATTTTTGTTCTCCAAGTTAGACCAAGTTCAACCAATTGTTACCAAATTTAGCCAACTTTAACCAATGTTAACCAAATCCAAACAATTCTGTGCACGTTTAATCTTGGGTCCTGTTACCTCCGTTCCAACAAAGTTCAGGGGTTAAGAAACTTGACACATTCATGGCGATGTTGTGATATATTGAGCACATTGATGATATGTTAAGCACATTGACCATTCACCTTGATACTAATTCATGTTGAGCAACTTATATTTACCAAACCATATTCACCATGACATGATCCAAAACTCTCACCCAGATATTCATTATGAACCTGATTGACCATGATCAACTGTGATTGGCCAATATATTGAACCTGATTCACCCTGAAAAAAATGATTGACCATGATTACCTCTGATTGATTGTTCTTAACCATGTTTGTAGAAGGAGACTATGAAACGGTCAGATCGACACTCTGAGCAGTGTCCATTTGATGAATGACTGCAGGGCTGAATGTTCTTCGTGAGTTTGCATTCCTACTCCTCCAAATTCCAATGGAAAAATCAACAAATTAAACACATAAAATCACGTAAGACAGGAAAGTGACACAAGGAAGTAAGAAGGGTTGTTTTTCCATTTGTTGGGCTCCGGGGGTTGCAGCAAGAATGCATGAATACAAGAAACTGCAAGAATACATTGTCACCATACATGGTCACAATCATGCAGTGCATATGCTATCAACCCAACGAATAGCCCCACGCTGCGCCGTGCGTGTGTCCAATGTATGTCACATGAACTATTTGGGCATGGCCGCCAGTCAGCCAGATGTCCTCCAACCTGTAATGCTGTGTTAGGGCAACCTGCAAGTACCCTAGCAAATGTGATTATACTTACCTACCAATAGTGTTAGTAATGGGGGTAACCTGCCTAAACAGTTAATTTGGATGATCATAATGTTTGATACACCATTCGGAGCCCACAACAGTTGTGGTTCTCATTCGCGAGAAAATCTCACTGGAAGCAAGTTCAGTATATCACCTGTGATATCTGCAGGTGGCCACCTGCGGGTTTTCAGAAGCACCTGGGAGTACCAACTGCCGTTAGCGCTCAGCGCTTTCAAGTGGTGAAGCTGTCATCCCCCAGTTGATGGAAGGGGGCAGTCCAACTTTCTGAAGATGTACCAACCGCCAGTACTATTCTGGCTGCTGGCATGTTTGATTTTCCCCCACGGCTTTTTGGTGGATGAGCATATTTTTCAGAGTGGTTGAAACCACTAACTAGTACTAGTTTATACTATTTTCTTTAAGCAGACATTGCAGAAACTCCAGACACGATCCATTAGTGGGGGACCTGGGTGCTCCAGAGCACGGCAGGACGTTTGGACGTTGTTCATGATGATCGATGCTGACGATGCTTGCTTCCGAAACATACCCGGAACAAGGCAGTGAATTTCCCACGATGAGCAGAAGCCAACAGCCAGCCGTTGTTGTTGTTGTTGTTGTTGTTGTTGTTGTTGTTGTTGTTGTTGTTGTTGTCGTCGTCGTCGGTGTCAATGGCGGTGGCAGTGGTGGCGGGGGTGGTGGTGGTGGTGGTGGTGGTGGTTGTGGTTGTGGTGGTACTGGTTGATTTGTGTAAGGGGGCAAGCTGGTGCCTGGTTTCTATTGGTGTGGAGCAAGTCCTTCTTGCTAGAAGAACCGGCCCACACCGATGCTTCTACAATGGATGTAGAACACAAACAGATAAGTCGAAAACAATACATCAGCAATCATTTAATAATCATATATGAATCGTAGTACATGTGTTTGATTTTTTCTTAAGGCCCAAAACAGGCGCCGCCTGTTGGAATTGGATAGGCCAGGTCACAGGCTGAGATTCATTGCACTTCACCTTCATTTTGTGAGTAAACTAGTGTGGCTTTCGGAGTTTCATGGTGAATACAATCTCAGGGTTGCGACACTCCACAGATGTATCTTGCCCCCAAATGGCTGCAACACATTCAGGAAAAACATGTGCTAGGCATTCGACAATTTTGTTTTTGCCATGTCCTCGATGTAATTACTCCGCAAAGCAAAAGGGAAAAAATGGGCTGGCATGCTGTTGGCTCTCACTATCTCATCAATCATTGCAACAAACCCTTTTGACAGAAATCTCTAGACCTCTAGATTTGCAAAAAAAGGAATCGGCAAGATTATAATTATGGTTGTCCAAAAAATATGTGCCCAGCATGCCAAGGATGATGGAGGCAAGGTTCCTAGAATTGATTTTCTGAGTTTGTTCGATTCATGATCTTCATGTCGATGGTTGCATGTCAGTGGCTGGCTAGCTTGTTTGGATGAATCAGAAGATACATTATGGATATAAAAGAAGCGGAAAACTTGGCTCATAAATGCTGAACTATATGACAGATAGAAAGATGTTGTGGCGGCTCGGAACTTGTGTGGGGCAAGACGTGCGTTGTTGCTAAAAGGCTCTTCCATCTCAGCTCAAGTCGGGTTCAGCCACTCCAGCATGTGTGAAAACAGCCCTGATTACTCCGTTTGGTGGTGCAGTTGAGGCTTGCCATCGCGCTTGTTACGCTGGCAGCACGGCAGCGCTACGCCAAGCAGCGCCAGCGAAGGAGCTTAGCTGATCCGCAATGAAGCAGGGGGATGACGAGCACCGCTGATATGCTGGACCTTGGTGGGCACATGGAGCATTATCCTCCCAAACCTGCGCAGCCATCAATTGCTGCATTGACGACATCGTGCGAAAGGACTGTGCGCACAATCAAACACTGCTTGTGCGAATCAGCACTTTTGTGCTTCTTGGCCACGCCGCAGCCATCACAAATAGCGATGGCCCATCACAAATTTCCCAAGCAATCCAATGGTTTTTGTAGAATGGTTGAAGCAGAAAACATTTCAGCAATTTTCTGCCCAGAGACCTGACCGCTTTTGTGGGCGATTTAGGAATCCGGTCATAGGGGGGCGCCGTTTGGAGGATGGCCACCACTTATGGCTCAGCTGCAATTCCGGCTTCTGACGAGGTCGCATTGACACAGGGGTTTTCAAGGTCGGCTTGCGTGGGCAGCCTGAATGATGTCGCTCTTAACACGGCGCATCTCACCCGGTGCCACGGTGGCACGAACAACCATGTGAACTGGAACAGGGTTGTGGCCCGCATCTAACTTGGAGCATCTACGTTTGTTTCGGAAGCGGCAGATGTGGCCGACCCTTGCGTAGAATCAGCAGCAACCACCGCCAGTGGCACCAACCTGCCGGTTCGTCAGACGCTGGGCGCGGCGACGCTGATTCATGGCTCGGTGTGGCGACACTGGTTGGGACCTGCGTTGGTCTCGGCGGTGATGGGCCGCAACATGGTGGAGATAAACTCTCAGCTGAAAATAATAAGGGTCTTGACTTTTTGATTTGGTTGTCACGGTGTTCATTCATGCCGTATACAATTTTTGTTTCACTTGAAGTCCTTACGGGATCCATGCGGAGGTTCCTGCTTCATGGGAAACAGTTTCGGCATTTTTATTTTTTTTGTGGGTACCGCGATGCCTGCACATGTTTTCATCAAGGCCAGTATGCAGACCTATCACCACCGCATGGGTGACAGCAAAAAGAAAAGAAAAAACAACGTTTTCTATTGGTATGCCCAGTTTTGGATGCAACCATGTTCGGTTTTGTCCGGAACACCAGGACCAAAGATAGAGAACAGGACAAGGTTCTTAAAAAACAAAAACCAGACAGATCAATAAACAGAGAGATAGCTAGATTGCTGGGTCTTTTGCGCAAATAAGAAGTGTTTGACCGGTGCAGCGGGGATCGAACCAAGGAAAGCGGTGAAATAACGTTAGACGAGTTTGTTGCTGGTTGCATGCAGCTCCATGGGCCGGCCAAAAGTTTGCAGCTTGCAAAGATGAGTTTCGAAAACAAGGCGGGACATTGCTGAAAGAGGACTTTCGGAAACCAACAACAGTAAACATACGTGGATTTTGTTCATGGATGCATGCACGGACTGTTCGCACCCTTGGCAAAGACCCCATGTCATTCATGCCTGCAGCAAACCTGTCTAGGGATGATTTTGAACCATGTTTTGTTGCTAAGTTGGAATCCGAGTTCACGATGTTGGATATTTTGGCGCCGCCCAATGCACAGGTGACGCGGCAAGAAATTAAGAAATTGGCAAGACAGGCTCGCTGCCCCCCGGTGGTTGCTTCTTGGAACCATTGGGGCGACCACCGTTTGTGGACACATACATATGCATGGTTGCATTATATCGAAAACAGGTGAGGCAACGAAGTGGGACAACGTGAGAACATGGAGGACGTCAAAATTTAGAAAACCCCGGACAGCCCCAGACTTTTTTCCCTGGGTAGAGGGCAACTATCGTCGTGGATCCACTTGGACGAGGAATCCAGAGTGACCATGAGCCACGAAATTTAACAAAGTGAAACACCAGGTTTTCAACCCCAGGAAAATATCAACCCGAAAAAATGTCGCCTGAAACCGTTTTTTTCCATTTTACTGTTTCTTCCAACTGTGGGTGTAGGTTACCCCGGTTGTTCCAAGCAGGACATGTAGGAGAGGTTTAGTTTTCAGAAATTATCAAAGTGAGGTGTTTCAAATCACAATAAATGTATGGCGAAACAAGGTGGGCAATGTATTTTGCACAGTGGAGCAACGAGGGCAACAGGGTAAAAATGAAAAATTGCATAAATAAAATATGACAAATTCACCCTGGGATTCTCCCAAGAACAGGTCGCATTTACTCAAACAAAATAGAAATTTGCATCCGGTGGTCACTTGGCTATGCTGCTATGTTAGTTTGATTTCGAGTTATTTCTGGTGAATGTGGCTGCAATCACCGGCTTTGAACACAGATATGGTTTGGTTGTCCCATGCGTTGACCCCTTCAATTTGCAAATAATGGGAGGTCTAAAAAGCCATCAACCAACCCTTAAGTGTGCCATTAATGGCAAGAATGAATTGCATTTCCATGACCTCGGGTCATTCGTATCAGCTTCGCCGCGGCCAAAATTTGCGCCTGTGGTGGGCATTGAGTTGGCTCGCTCGGCACCCCTTGCGTTCTTGGCATGTTCAATTCGAATGCCTCTATGTATTGAAAGCAGATATGACCAGGTGAATGCCTTGTGGGGGAACAGACCGAGTGAATAGCAATAGGACATATATTTGTTTCACATTTTCAACCCAGGTCCATTCCATCCTTGGTTTAGTTTTTCAGGCATGCTTTGTGAATCTTGACAAATTGCCAGGTGACTGCTTTGATCGAATTCTTTGATCTTCAGAATGCGGTAAGGACAAGTTCCTTTAGCCTCTGAGCTGCAGATCCCCAGTTCAATCTCCAGGCCAGTGCCAACATGAATTTGATAGCGTTAAAACCCTGGGTTGTTGAATGGGTTAAGTATATGGTTGCTATTCCTCCGAACCAACCCGGGACTACCACGGACACATTAATCTGGGATCATCATTGATGTGCATGCACCAGCACCCTGGTGCCGTTTGTCTGTGTACCGTCAGTAGGCAATTTCACTTTGCGGCGGTCAGGTCAGGTTTTGCACAACTTATGAATAGCGCACGCCATGTTTTTTGGGATTGAAAAATGAAGAGTGTAGAGGATGTAGGCAGCAACAAGACCTCATTACGGCGTCCTTGCATGCATGTTGTTGGACTTTGTGCTGTCGGTGGATCCACATTGTCAGGAGGTGGTGATCACCCTGATCACCCTAAACCGAGTACTTCCTTGTATACAATTGTTGTTGTTGTTGTTGTTGTTGTTGTTGTTGTTGTTGTTGTTGTTGTTGTTAGTGGGGGAGGTGGCGGTGGTGGTCGTCGTGGTGGTGGTGGTCGTCGTGGTGGTGGTGGTCGCCGTGGTGGTGGTGGTGTTGGTAGTCGAGATGTTGGTGATTTTGCCCTAGTTCTTGGTTCGGTTATTGTTTTTTGTGTAGAAGATCCTTCCGATCCGCCTAGCACATTTGCACTTGCTGCGGCCGAACAACTTTGGAACCCGACCCAGACACCAAAGCAACGCACTTCCCGTGGACCCAGAATAGGTTTCACGGACGTTAGCCGGGGTTCGCTGGTTGGTTGTGGGACACACCTCCAAAGCCGGGCTTCTGGAGGTTGATATCATACATTGAAAACCCTTCAAATTTCTAAGAACTGTTTCTGTTTGACCCGTTTTGTCGATGGAAAACTACGGGTTCCCTGGATCCCGTTGGCACGTTCCTCCCAGGTTTCACAGGCTCCAGGACCTTCAGTTAATGTCCAAGTGCAGCAGCAAAGTACCTGCTGTTTTCGCGTTGACAAGTGGGCCAGGGTCCAAATGATGGGACATACCAAGACGTATGACTTCCATTGACTTCCAACTAGGCAACCCAAAACATGGCGCGATTTTGACCCATGCCCGGGAAATCCCTGTTTTCTAGTGTCCTCTCAACCGTCAACCCCTGCCAGAACCCGTGGTTTGGCATGCTGTATAGACCGTACAGTACTGGGGACGGTTCGCCATACGGAGAAATAAATGTGTGTTATCTTCGGGATTCTGCGAAGGCAGAGCCAGCTTAAAGGAATGATTCTGCTGCGGCGGCAGCGGGCTTGGATGGCGAAAAGAGGCAGTGTTTGGCAGGGATGGTCAATGATGGTTGATATGAATTCAAACATTGCATAATCTGCAAAATTACTTCTGACTGCCAATAACGGGTACTGCAACGTTGGTTAACAATGGGGATTGACCAGTTTCAGCGGTTGATCCTGTTTCAAAGCAGACATGCCCAATTGTAGGATCATGCCTCTCCTGTTGCTGACTAGCGCAAACGGACCATGACGAGACGGGTTGTTTGTCGGTCCCTTCTTTCATTCATCTCGACTCGATTGAGAACGTTACCATTCTTGGACGGTTCCTGCAACTGGGTATAGAATTTCAATGACTCTGCGCCATGTTTGACCTAGCAGTTGAGGGTCAGTTGCAAGCGTCCAGCCAGCTGAACCCTTACCAGCATTTTGGTTAGCAAGGCAGGACGAACCATTCTGTACGGCTTAGGCCATGACCTGGTGTAATGAAACTTGCAAATGTCAGATGAGGGCGCCAGAATCAGGGTACAACTTGTGGACTTTCATTGTGCTGTATGTGGTGAACAGTGGGGGTGCACTCAAGTGCTTAGCAATGAAGTAATGTCCATGTCTGGCTGATCACCAAGCTGGCAATTGTCGAAATCGTACCCGACGTGTCAAGCATGAAATGTGAGTCAATGTTTGTGATAACAGATATTCCGATATTCCCTTATTATTGCTGGTCATTATCCCCCCTTATTGGCTGGTTAATATTGACCCATAGCCATATTCCTGATCTCGCTTTATTTGTCGACCTTTGTATTATCGATCATGCACATGGTGAGTGTCTCACTGGCCTCTTGAGACGCGTGACTTCCCTCCTACAATGCGCTCGGGTTTCCCAGCTGCATGGTGCCCAACTTTTGAATTATGGGACCGCGCATAGATCTCAGATGATCTCAGCCACTGTTGTTTTGAATGTGTTCGTTTTCGGTGAGTGGTGAACCGTTGAGTGTGAGTGTGTGTTTGTGGCTCAAAATTTGTGCCCTAGGAAATCTCAAATAGTCCAATAGATGCAAAAGTACCCGAAAGGGGCAATGCAGATCGCTCAGTTGGCTCCCATCAGCAGTGGGTGAAAAGAATTGTCAACTGCATCATCTCACAAATGGCAGGTCGGAAACTTCCCAGCAAACCTGCAGCTGCAGGTTTTTTCTCAAGGCATCCCACCAACCCATTGAGGGCTTGATTTTCTAGGTGTGATTTTGATCATCAAAGTACCAAACAAGAATCCCAAGCTGTGACACACCATGCTTCAGCAATAAATCTCGGGGATAGAACAACATACTCGCCATGATTTTGTCATGATGCGTTGCTGGCCTTTATATCCCATCATCATCATCATCATCATCATCATCATCATCATCATCATCATCACCATTATCAATAAATCATCACAGCGAACTTGCCATTTTCGCCGCTCAACGTGCCATGAGCCCTGCTGGGACCCTGATGGGAGGGAATGTGGCCTCTAGTACTGGATTGCCAGGTTTTACAATCCCTACTTACATAACTCCGTGTCAATGGGTCATAGCCATGCTTTAACGCAATTTCTTGAACCATTGTTTGCAGTTTTTGGATCTTTACTTAGAGTTTGTATTTGTTCAGGTTAATTTTTATGTAGTTGCATAACTGCAATATACAACCAGAACCATGCAGGGGCAAATTCTTATTCAACATACATCCACGTTTGTATACGTACACTCACCATCAGAGCCCAATCCAATTTGGGGTTGAAGAGTCCAAGAGCGTTTGTCGCCAAGGCGGATAGACCGAGCATGTTCTGGACCCAGGTCCTAAGTATATCTAAGTATTATTGTATTCGTTGTGATTAGATCCTTAGGGGCTGGTCATGGATGATGTGGGGCGCCCCATGGTTCACGATTCTGAGCCTGACACTGAAAATATGCGCAGATTTATTGTGTTTTAACGACGGAGTCTCAACAAAAACATCCTGTCAGAATGATACACATCGATTGACAAGACCAACACGTGAGTTACGGCAGTGAAGGCCGTGCAGCCATTGCTTTCGCTTTGCGAAGGCTGTGTAACCTTCGAACTCCGGGATTTAACTCGGTCATGTTAACTCGAATGATTCATGAAGCTTAATGGTGTCCAATTCGGGGAGCATTTCAGTGATCCCAGCCCAAGATCGGGGGTGTTTGAAGCCATGGGTTAGCTCACCTCTGTTTGACCAGGTAGCAGAACCACTCGGTTGACGGAGGATGACGACGACGAATCGTTTGTCGAACCTGTGTGAGTTTACCAACGAACCGTAACCACTCACAGTCCAACACAAAGGTATGAGCAATTTTAAGTCACATCGTTCCATGACACCCCTGTATGGAATCTCTAGTCAACCACAGTAGATTTTTCACAACGCGTGCCTTGTACAGCAACAGCCTTTGAGAAGTATCAAGAGCCTGAGTTGGTGTGTTACGTTACAACTGTAGTGGTCATGGAAAGGTGCTCAATTACAGCAGAGTACAACTATGGCTTTTTGAAAGTGTCAACTCTTCAAGTAATCATAGGAAAGTGTCAATTCCCCATCATGTGGGGGTTTCTCAAAATAGGGAACCCGGAAAACTGGTGGTTTCTTGCCGAAAAACAGCCTATACATGATTGATAAAGGATGATTTGAGGGTACCCCTGTTTTGAGAAGTACCCATGCAAACGTTTCCCTAGCCTTCCAGTTACCTCCATAGTGGGTAACCAGCTGGTTTCCAGCATTGTTATTTGAGGTTGGTTACCTACTATGATGGTAGCTGGAAGGGTAGGGTTTGTTAAGCCACCTAACACCTGTAGGCGATTGGGCGGCACGAGCTTGCACCCTGTCGTTTTTCACGCCCGCGTCACGGCTCAATGGCTCAGTGTTTCACAGCGCAAGGCGGCGCCGCAAGAACTGGCAGGTACGGGCGGAAGGCATGGGAAGATGATGAAGGATGGTCATAGTGGTTGACAGGGATTAATGATTGAGAAGATGATGAAGGATGGTCAATCAAGGTCGTTGACAGTGATCGATGATGGTTGATAGATGTGAATTAAGAGCTTGGGGGTGGTGATTGATGATAGTGGTTGAGTTGACTGTGATTAATGATCAACAATAATTGATGTGAATAGCTGGTGATGTAGAGAAATTAGAATAACATGGAAACGTATAGCTGGCCACCGAGCGAATCAAATAGATAGGGGGTACCGAATAGGACTCCAGGCTCACAAACACTCCCAAGCCCATACTAAAAATTAATTATCACATATTCCAGGAAGAGGCCTTGTGTGGGTTTTCGGTGGGAATCCATGTGCAGTTCCCACATGTGGGTTACATTTATCCATACACTTAGATGTTTGGTGTTTTTGGGACTAGATGGCTTTGCAGTCACACATATGCAGATGCACTGAAAATGACATGTTTTATCAACGGATCTTTAAGCGGCATTTTGTCCCTGATTCCCGCACCTGCCGTCACAAACGCTTTGAATCTTCCATTCGTCAGAGACCGATTTGGATGGTCTCACGGTTTAAAAATTTACTGGTGCCCTGTGGTGCTCAAACATGGCCAGGAAAGATGGATGGCAATTGAGGCCCATCAGTTCCAAAAAGGCCATTAGGGGATGTCCTTCTTGATTAATCAAGGACAAATTGCAGTTGGAAATGAACTGTTTGAACGTGCACCCGGCTTGGGAGTATTTGAAAGGTAAGTTCAGTGAACTAATTCTCAAGGACAATAGCAATGATACTCGTAGATCGTTAGGAATCATTGGTTGATCACCCTTGATTCTAATGAAGCGTGAATGAACTGGCCAACAGAAGAGAAGCATCAAGTCACACCTTCAGATCCAATGTTATTATATAGGAGATGAATGAGTGAGTTCTTACTCAAGGGCGGCGCAGGGACGTTAGGGTGACCACGAAAACTGTGTGTGTGTGATTATCTTACGACTATCACGGCCAATTTCAGGTCGTAGCCGATTGCTATCCGCCAATCCCCCAGTATTGTTGCCATAATTAATACATGGTGTTACATAAATACAGATATATAGTGTTGTTCAATATGTTTTGTGATATTGTTTGTGTCACATAATTATCAGAATTATATATATTATTTGTTATATTGTTTGCACATGTGTGTGTAATATGCGCAGTAGATATGTATTTGTACCTGTAATGTACCCGCACGTATCGATATGTATGTATATGTGCAAGCATATCATGCAGATGTATTGATATCACTTATTTCCACCCGCCCTGACCAAAGCAGGGCCAAGTTGTTTGACCTAGCGTTCACTTCTCGCCGCTGAGTTGTCATGGCGCCCAAGAAGAAAGCGGAGAAAGTGGAGGTCCCGAGTACTGAGCTTTACTCGTGGGGATAGAATGGCCAAAGCTAGTCGAGAAGTACCTGATCTCGGTTGATTGGGTGATTGACTGATTGATTGGTTGATTGGTTAGATTGGTTGGGTTGGTTGGTTCATTGATCAATTTGGGGTATGATGATAGCTACACTATATACTCTATTTGATAATATTTCATAATGATAGTGCACAAATGATCCACAGGACTGGTGCTGTTTGAGACTAGCAGCACAAGGGTCAGTACCAATTGCCACTGGTTATGGGATGGCAACTGCACAGATCCATGACTACCCATGTACCACGGCTGGGAGATGAGTGTTCGTCGGTGTTCAATTTGGAGATTGGAGCAGTGTTTTTTTTGGTATTTTGCAGATATGATGGTGTCTTTACACAAGAGACTGCCAAAATGGTTGGTTTACTGTTAGAAATGGTGAATGACGGATGACAACTGGGGGTGCCACCACATGTAGATGCATGCTCTGGGTCCGGATCTTCCGGACTCTTTCTTTTGTACCTCTTGGGCCAGACGCCCGAAATCCAAAGAATCGCATTTATTAACAAATGGTTGGTTGCCAATATTTTGCATATGGGTCGTTCAACCACCAACCATTGTTGCTGAAGCCAGCTTGACGAGTGGCAGGAGGAAGTTCCGCAGTCGGAGGACTATAGCAGCGCGGTGTCATACCTGCGGTACGAGTGAGCTTGCTCATGCTCAACGGTGTATGCTTGCCTGGGTGCATGTGTGTGTGGTATTTGTTCTAGGACCAATAGAGAAGTTTAGTGATTCTGGTTTTGATTGTTTGTGTTGTTTGTGCTGGATGATCAATTGATGGATTGATTCTTTCATTCATTGATGGACCTTGCTTGACGGATGGATTGATTGTTCAATTGATAGTCTCATTGACTGATTGGTTGATTGATTTCTGGCCTTGATTGTGCTTGCTATACTGCCAGACTGTGTGATCACCTCCAGATGCTTAACATATACATCGTCTTCCAGAGGATAGGAATCCACCATAATTTGCATTAGTCATCATTAGTCTACCTCCTTCAATGCATGTGTTTTGTATGCATGTATTTTTTGGCAGGTATATAAATATATATAGTATTTATATATATATTCATTATTTATATATTTATATTTACATATATGCATGCATATAGAGATTAACATAGACATTAACCTAAATAACTACACAGCTTAGTTTGATGATAAAGATGACAGGAGAGCCACCCCTCAACCTTTGGAGGACGAGCCAGAAGATCCGGAGATCCTGCAGAAATGTTTGCGGGCTCCAGGGCAACTCTACTACGGTGACTGCAAGGTGCAGCATCATGGTGACAGTTGGAGCATCGTCATTGAGCCATGTTTAGCTTAGCTGATTGGTATCATCATTGATCTTCATAGTATCATTATATTATATTACATGGTTGTCCTTCGAAGATGGCTCTAATTTTCTGTGCGGTCTCACACAAGATGTTTTTTGTTTTTTCCATGGATGATGCTATAATATGTAGCGGATCTCCCAATATGTATGCATGCCGGCATGACGCCGGGTCCAGCGAAGAGGACATGACAGACTCGGCCGAGATTTGACAGCTCCATTCAGCAGGTGCATATTCATTTGGTGGGTGATTCCAAGCATAAATTAGTTTGATAGTTGCCCTGATATTGGGATTGTTGGTTGGTTGACTAGTATTGTGGCCACCAACCAGTCATGCCAATTTTTTGCACACCGGAAGAGGCACCACAGGTTAATGAAACAACTCTAGATATGGCATGTGTATGACATCATTGGGATCCGTCAGAAACCAAGTGCCAAAGGGTCAGGAAAAAATCAACAAACAACTCATTGAAATCCAGCGGATTGAGAAAAGCAGTGTGTACGCACACTGGAAATGCATTGAGATTAATTGAACCGATAGGTCCTTAGGTTCCCATGTCAAGTCGATTGACCCTGGCGATTTGCCGGGGTGACATCCCTGGCCAGGCTGGTTACAAGGAGCGCAAAGGACGATGGATCAGACATGGCAAGGGCCTTCAGGCGCCACAATCCATGAACCATCATCAACCGTCAGCAGAATCCATGACACGATACGTGGATCAGTCCATTCAACCGATTCCCCGGTTTTCGAGCAGTCCATTCAGCCGATGTTTGTTTTGAATGTGAATGCAGAAAACCATCGGCCTGCATCACATGGCACCCCTGTCACTGGTGGTGCAAAATTTTGGCTGTGAATGAACAGTATGGCCATGGAAATCAAGTGGTGAAGACCAATTTTTTTTTCAGGTCCCTGTCAAAGAGAACCGTTGTAAAGAGTGGATCTTTTCAGCTGGGCAGTCGGGCAGCATTGTGGGACCTATGATTCTTACACCTGGCACCCGGTCCGCAGGTTGTGACAGCCCTGGCGCCACTCCCACGGCCACATGCTTTCGAGACAGTGGTTTTGTCCAGCTACGAAGGCCCGGCCTCTTGGGATCTCCTTGGTGGCTGCCAGTCACAAATCACTCACCTAAGCTGAGAAAAAGTTGGGCTTGGAAGGTTCTGTTGCTGGATTTTTGTTTCACGCATATCATGTATGATAGCTGTTTTGCTAGTGCGTATGTATGCGTACACATTGCATGAACTCACAGAAATATTGTTATACACATCTGTACACATCGATATGTATCCAAGTATATATATATATAATTATGTATTTATTTTTATACATACGCATGTTTTATTTATTTACATGTGCATATGAGATAGACCTGCTGTGGAACGGTTCATTTCCAAGCCCTGTTGGCAGACCTCCATCTCCGCCATCTCTGTGTTAGGACAATGGGAAGAAGATCAGCCGGATGGAGAAGGGAGCTACAAGTGGCCTCTTGATAGCACAAAGCAGTTTCCTCCTGGAGGCTCCAAGTGATGATTTCTCAGAATAGGGAACACAAAAAAAAGATGGTTGTTTTTAATTCTATAAATGGTTAATGATGGTTGATATGGGGGTACCCCTATTCTGAGGAACACCCCAGTCAGTTCGACGGCACATGCCAACTTGTTTGGGGTGTTTTGAGGACCAGATGACCGTGTGTTTTTCTGGAATCCATTTTTCAAAAAGGATTCAGGCTGCAATGATGTCCGGAAAATATCACGGAGCATTCTACTTGCTGCGCGTGCAAATCTAGCATGTGTCAAGATTTCCCAGCGCAGCTGAAGATGATTTGACTGACCAGCACAGCTCTACCATTGGATCACAGCGAAGCAAGGAGCGATGGAAGTTCCTACGAAGGGAACATGGAACAAGGAAAAATGCACGGCCAAGGGCGTTTCGTCTCTTGGCAGGGTGGTGTTGAACAAATTTACAACAGTCACTCGAGAGTGATGAACAGAACTGCAATAGGAGATCCAGCCAAACCAACCCCCATGTTACCAGCTCAATCGCTGTTACGGATGTGCCATTGATGGGGTTTGCTGTTTTATTGTTTGGATGTGCTCCACCCACCGGTCAACCTTTTGGTTCTTAATTAGCTTCAAGTGCATAATCACCAACTTTTGGGATGACAACAACGATTCAACGCAAGATTTTGACCCGAACCTGTTGGTTGCAGACTTGACCCTGCATGCCAGCTGGTCGAAAGTATTCAGCCCTGTGCTCTGAATCCTCCAGAGCTCAACAAAAATGTTACTGGCTGGTCATTTTTTGATCATTTTTGGGCCCCCAGGTCCACCCGTATATAGTCATTTGGTTGCTGGTTTCAAACATCATTTTATATTTTCCCTAGTAATCATTGACAAACGGTTGGTTGACTAATCTTTTTCATAAGGGTTATAGTTATAACCACCAACCAGGTCATGGGAATGTTTGTTTTTGTCACTGGATATGCTGATTACACTCCGGCAAACTAGTCTTGAGTGGAAAATCCACCATTTGTAGCTGGTTTCCAGTTGAAATGTTGTGATTTTTTCGCTTCCAGCTTGGTTTGCCAGAGGGTAGATGATCAGAACAGATGAGGGCGAGTGGCTCAATGGTACTGGGTAGGACAATGGTATCCATACTACATTAAACATGAGCAACCAGAGCAATCCCCTCTATTAACGAGTGTGATCCATCAGAACCCCGTCAATCTTTATGATTCAATATTCGTAGCCATCAATCTGTGTTATGCATTCTTAACCATTCCTAACCACATTGATGCCTGTTATTCCCTGTCGGTCATTTGAACACTTAGCATCAAGCGTTACTTGTATATCGTGATTAACCACCATTGACCACCGCGATTAGTCAGCAGGAAGAGTTCTGGAGAAAGCCTGGCAAAATGCTTTCGAAAAAGGAGGTCTTTGCCTGTTCCCTTAAATCCACCTAGTCTCATTTCTCAGTGGCATCACCCCAAGGGACCGTACCATGACCCAGTCGCTCAAAACGTCCATCATTATCCTTGCTGGTCATGGTACCTACGGATCATAGGTACCATGACCCAGTCGCTTCACTGATCGCCGTGCTCGGTGTTGAGAGCCTCAGGTGTGGCCCGATGGCAGTAGCTATGAAGGCAGCTGGTTTCAGGGCGCTCTCCACGGCGCTGGGCGCTTCGACTCCCGTTTCGATGGAGGTCGTTACATGCAAGGCGTGGAGGGGGGGGGCAACTCCCCGGCGACCCATGGGAATGGTTTCATAGAGACCCTTCATGTTAGGATCTTTTGCCCAAATGATTTGCAAAACATGTGACTGTTTGTTGACAGCTGGAGTCGACATGTTTGACATGCCGCAAAAAGTTCAAGATGAATAGCAACCCCCCACAGGAACCACGAAAGAAAAAACTTTTCTCGGGGCCCCATTACAATATCCTATTCAAGGTACCACCGGTCTGAACAGTTGGAGTCAATCGTAATTAAGTGAACTTCGACCTCAATATGTGAAAGAACTGTGTGTGTGTGTGTTTGTTAGTCATTGCTATCATTGAAACGGTTCACGTTGTGGTTGCAATTTGTTGTGGAAGGAATCCCGGGTGCTGACCTGTGATAATTTGTATCAGCATGTTTACATGTCGGTGTTCTCAACATCCACGGAATTGTTCCGATGTTCCGATCCAGTGGATGGTTACTTTGCACTTACTGTTGGGAATCTTGAGGAATCGTCATAATTAAACTATTTCAGGAATCCTCAGCTTAAACTAACATTTTTCTGCCATGGAAAGGGTTTGTCAGTCCTCAGGTTTTCCGTCACTCCACTCATCACTCCTGAGGCCCGTTTCTGATATTGGGAATCCGAATGAAGTGTCTAACCATGTCTAACCCAAAGATTCCAAATGATTCCAAGGCCAATTTCGATGTAAAATCCCAATGAACTGTCCAACCCAAGAAAAAAAATCCAAGAAACCCAACGAACTATCCAACTCAAAGATTCCAAAAGATTCCAAGGAACTGTCTAACCCAAGAGATTCCAAGAGAGTCCACAAGATTCCAAGGCCAGTTTCACTACAACTGCTTTCAAAAGTCCGATGGTCGCTGGGTGGACATCTTGCAACACATCAAGAGCCACGAGCTCCGCGAGCATCTGGGAGCAGCCGGGACGGGGCAGTGGTGCCAGTCGTGACCACGGTGGCCTGGTGTAGCCAGGGGGGTTCTATCCATACCGGTACCAAGACATCCAAGACGTGGTGAAGCTGGCAACCATGGGGTGTTTGTTGATGTGATGTTCACTAGGAAGTTTGACCCACAAATGCATGTGCATAGATAGATAGATCTTAGATGTATGTGTTTACATGTTTTACTTTATATAAGATGGCTACCATCAATAATATATTTGCGATAGATAGATAGATAAATAAATAGATAGACAGATGGATAAATACATATAGATAGACAGACAGACAGATAGATAGATAGATAGATAGATGGACAGTTTCAGATAGATATAGATAGATAGTTTCAAGCACAGACCAAGATGGTTCCAAGACCGGTGGTGGTCCGTGAGTCGCCGATCCCAGAGAGATCCTGTGCCCAGGATCATTGAGGGGAACCCGTTGGCGCGAGTGGAACAAGAGGCTCCCAAGAACAAGACCAAGACGAAAGCTACGAAAGGCAGGGCAATGCAGGGCACAGCTGGCACAGGCTGTCTTTCCCAAAGTAGCACTGTCCAATTATGAGGGGTTAACATGGGTGAAGTGGTTGGCTAGTACTACTAAGTACGATACAACTATATACACTATACACTTGTTGGTTTGATTGTCGTGTTTTTTCTGGTAAGGTTGCCCGCCTCCTCCATGCACAAGGGTTGCAGCACTATGTGTGTGTATATTCAAACTTGACAAGGTGTTTCTTGTTTTTGACGCATGATTGTCACCACCAGCATTTCGTATTGTTGCCAGACTTTTGAGCAAGTCCCTGTCACGTATTTGAGCTACATGTGCTTGGTTGGGACATGTTTTATACTTTCCCTGTTGCAACATAGGGTGGAACTTGACCCGCACCCCCGGCATCAAATTCCACTGTGGCTTTGCGTAGCTGCTGATGGACCCCAAGGGTGGACTGCACTGGCTCAAGACACAACGACACAACAGAAAATCGCCACGGGATTCAAAGAGGCCACAATGCAACCCGGCATCAAACCCTGTTGCAGCAAGAAAACACACACATGTCACATGCATATACGATCATATACGTATACATGTTCCATGAACTGTAAATTGTATATGATATTTGTGCATTTCAATACTGTCAACTCGTGCATACTGAAGGGTTGACAGAGGGCAGTCAACAAGCAACAATCAGCAATGCTACGAAGACACCGGAAGGTGACCAAACACCGGTCATGAACAGCCGTCGAGAAGGTTTGACATGACATGTTTGTTCTTCACAACTTTCTCATGAGAATGCCAAGCTGCATGACCTGGGTAGATCCAGCTCTTCGTAGCCATCAGTTGCTCACCAGAAATAGCTGTTGAATTTCCATCCAGGCTTGGTTGCTGGAACTCCATCCTCACAGCCAGATACATGCTCTAGAAGTTGCCATTTTAATACTGCAAATCGCTTCGGCGCTTGGTCGACCTCCTGTGTCCATAGCTGCAGCGCAATTCTACGACGTAGCCATGGACGATACAGAGCCAATGATCACGGTGGAGAAGGGTCCAGCAAGGTTGGACACTGGTGTCGTGACGGAGAAGGTGTTGGAGGCACCTTGTCCATCACTACTTATTCCTGTATAGCCATCAAGTGGATGGGCTATCCAGAATTGTTAGGTCAGCCATGATTCACCACGATCAACTGAAGTCTATACAGTACATGTCATGACATGTCATAACTTGCACTTTGGGCATTTGAGAGCGAAACCCTGAGATCAGCAGCACATTCTCTCTCGCACACGAGGAACACATGCAAAGACTTCAAGTCTTCATTGAAGAGCTTTGGCTGCAAGCTGCTGATGCAGAAACCTTGCTAGATGGACGTAGATGGGATGAATGTTTGGCGCTTGCAAATATACTGCACGTGGTTTTATCGAGTATATTGCTGTGGGTCACTACCCTGTACCCCAGGTGAACGTCCCAAAAATATCCAAGAATTGAACACGCGAGTGGTGACCCATAGTCATGAAGGACTGCTTTCCAGAGGAGTAGTTGGCCAACCAAATTCGCATAGTTGGAGCCCAGGCCGGGGCAAATTAACTCATGCATATACCCATCAGTTTCCTCCCAAAACAAGTGTTGGCCCGTCCCATAGTCAATATAGAACTTACGTGGTTGCACTGCAATCTATGTAAAATTGCCGCGCAATGACTTTTGATTGTCCGGAAGCTCGGGCACTATTCGATGATACCACAACTCATGAGCATTTCCCGGGAAAATTACTTACAGAATCAAACCAACCGGATTGTCAGATAAAGTGCACAATCCCAATCCCAATTGCTGTTTCCACCAAGGACCTCCCTCAGGCTTGCTATAGTCCTAGATGCGGATATTTTTTTGAAGCCAGGGGGACTTTGGGTTTCTGTTCGCATGGAGGTGCTGGTGCCACTTCTGAATTAATATCGATGGGTTGGAATCTTAGTTAGACCTATTCGACCTTTTGATTCTTCAAAGCCAGTGATTTGTTACTCAGAGGTCGCTCCTCTGCTACATGGATTGGGGGAGGAAGTTGGGGTTCGCTTTGATTGTTCAAGCTACCAAGGGTTCAGCTGTGATACGCTGTCAATGCACCTGATCCCAAGTCCACATTATCCAGTTGCTTGTTGTTGGTTACTGCGTAGTACGTTATTAGTTGCACTTCCTTGAGCTGCTATCGATAGTTGCTTATTGTTGCTTATAACTTTGCTTATTGTTGGTTCTTTTGGGGCTACCGAGCTATACTAACCGGGATAGTTGGTTATTTACTCCTTGCTTGTCATTCCGAACCGTGTTGGTGAAGACCTATCACAAGCAGCACCAGTCAACGACAAACGACGGCCCTCGAGGCGCAGTTGAACCGTCAAGCCATGGTCCTGAAAGATAGCCTGTGCGCCTTGGACGATGCCGTTCTGAGGCAATCACCATGACGCAGTAATGGTGATGTCGCCCCCATATGGCTATGGGTCAATATTAACCACCAATATTAAGCAACAATAATGGGGAGAACAATGGTTAATGATTAATGGGGAGAACAATAATGGAGTACAGGGTTTTGACCCATAGCCATATTTGGTTGGTGGTTTCAACCATGGTTAATGATGGTTCATAATAGGGGATAATAAGCAACAAGAATGGTTAAACAACAAGTGGTTGGTGGTTTCAAACAATTTTATTTTCCCTACTAGGAGTAATTATTAACACATGGTTGGTTGACTAATGTTTCTCACTGGGGTGGTTCAACTACCAACCAGATATGATATATCGTTGTTGCATGGATTTAGCGTATTAACAACAAGAAACAACTGCAATGATTATGGGTCTTGACTCAGCTGTGTGCTGTTTTAGATGGTTTTTGAACGATTAGGACCAGGAGATTTTTGAATGATGAGGACCAGGAGGACACACAATGGGAGCAAAGGTGACACAGGTCGTGATGGGGATACTTGTAAGTATGCCGACAACCAATGATGAAAGCACGTGACGTGTCCGTGGACGATCAACCACCATCGCAAGCAACCACCATCAGCCAGTTGCCATCCACCATCTCCCAGTAGTCATCGCCCATCATCAATCATGGAGCTGTGTTTGATGCGCGGTAGTCTACTAGCGATGTTTAGACTAGTGCTTTAGCTGATAACTGAGTTTGGGAGCTGAGAGAATTCTTACAGGTTAGCCATCAACCGACATCAACCAACAATACTATGGAATATGGGACCAACATCGGCTTTTGCATATCCATGGGAAGGTTGCCTAAACCATTTATTAGGGCGGAAAATCGGGTACACCATTTATGAAGACCATCATTTTAGCAAGAAGCAGATCAAAGACAATGAAACTACAGTAATTTCAACTATTCAAAAAGAATGTCTTGCAATTTCTCGTAAGCACACATTTGCTTGACATGAGTACTGTACAATATTTGGATATGTTAGGGCAAAGATTACATATCCCAGGATTTGACGATCGCTGCGTTGCCTTTCAAGCAGTTGTGTTCTGCTGTACCAGTACTTGGCATTGCTTCCCATTTATTTGCACACGCGTATAATTGTATGTACATATTTTGCGCAAAATTGCCCATAGATCCTCCCCGACAAGGTTGGAAGATTCGGCCAAAACTATACCTTTCGGGAGGGTCCATGCTACAAGCATTTCGACCACCAAACTTGCTATGCGCCAAAATTAGATAGCCAGGAAACCCTTGAGAAACCAGGCAGCTTTCGCCAACAACTCACAGCCTCACAGCAATGTTTCAGATCAGATGTGCTCGGGGGTAGACAGATGTTTGTCATATTTGAACTCTACCTTGACACTCACTCAAAGTATGGACCCTCCCATGGCAGTAGGCAACATCAAGAATGGGAAACGTTGGATCTAGTCCATTTCAAAGCATCAATCGGTGGTTTGGGGGGTTGCGATCTTGGATTGTTCCATATCCTCCTCCCCAGTAGATCCATTTGGAGAGCTGGAAAATCGGCGGGCATTGTAGGTTGTTTTCAACCGGAAAACCCTAAGCTGGAAATTCACGATCCAGCTAGGGCAGAAGGTGATCGATATAGGACGATAGAATGGTTGAGCAATGAAAGGTCACAGGCCATGTTCCAGCACCAAAGGCTAATAGTCGGTTGTCAACGAAGCGATCCATGGCGAGTGATTGGATAAACCATGCTGCATGATTCAGCATGATTGTCTACGATTATTTGGAAGCCTTGCTGGTTGGTGGTTCACTTTCTGATTTTTCCTGGTGATTATTGACAAGTGGTTGGTTGACGAATATAGGGCTCGAAACCACCAACCAGCTTGTGATGAAGCAGAAGCATGCCGTTCAACCCCATGATCTATAATCGTTCATAGTGATAGTGATTGATTAAGTTCACGATTAATAATCAATGGTGGTAAATGACTCGTGGTCAATCACTAGAGTTGGGACAAAGTATGATTGTGAAATAATGCGCAACCAATCTTGTTAACACCTTGACCCGTGTCATCCACGGTGACGCAGTTTTCTCGGCCCCCGGCATCCGACTCAGTTCGAGCTAGCCGGCAAGAAGCAGCTCAGGCTCCGTGCGGATGAAAGAAGCCAGGGTCATTCATCATAAGCCAGGGTCAATGATGATATGGATGGTTAATAGATTTTCTTTTGCGGTTGGTTAACGGTTTTCATGGTGATAAACTGGATTATGCCACAAGTATGAGCGGTGAATGGTGGTTGGTGGCTCCGGACCCCTCTGGACGAGCGTTTTTGCATGTGTAATTCTGCTTGTAACAGCGCGTTTATGTGCATTTTACCACACTGCCCGCAGGGTTTCGTAGACGTCGCATGTTTGGGTCTGGGGGATGGGGTTGGGTGGGACATGTTGACGTTCGTTGTCACGCATCATGGTCACGTTCAGACTTCGGTGTTCATGCATGAGGTCTGACGTTCTTGAGGTTCTTGCACCCGTCACAGCATCTTGCTTCGTTGTGGGTTGGGGTCTGGGGGATGGGGTTGGGTGGGGCATGTTGACGTTCCTTGTCACGCATCATGGTCACGTTCAGACTTCGGTGTTCATGCATGAGGTCTGACGTTCTTGAGGTTCTTGCACCCGTCACAGCATCTTGCTTCGTTGTGGGTTAGGGTCTGGGGGATGGGGTTGGGTGGGGCATGTTGACGTTCGTTTTCACGCATCATGGTCACGTTCAGACAGTGTTCATGCATGAGGTCTGGCGTTCTTGAGGTTCTTGCGCCCGTCACAGCATCTTGCTTCGTTGTGGGTTAGGCTCTGGGGGATGGGGTTGGGTGGGGCATGTTGACGTTCCTTGTCACGCATCATGGTCACGTTCAGACTTCGGTGTTCATGCATGAGGTCTGACGTTCTTGAGGTTCTTGCACCCGTCACAGCATCTTGCTTCGTTGTGGGTTAGGCTCTGGGGGATGGGGTTGGGTGGGGCATGTTGACGTTCGTTGTCACGCATCATGGTCACGTTCAGACTTCGGTGTTCATGCATGAGGTCTGACGTTCTTGAGGTTCTTGCACCCGTCACAAGAAAAAGCCGTGTGCAAAGTTCACACCGGGTGGCAGAAAAGTCCAGCGGGTGGGAGGGGACAACAGAGCAGAAGCTCTGGTGTCTTCTGTGAAGCAGTCTCTTCGAAGAAGCAACCTGTTGGGACGCTCACATCCTAGCAGCATGCATGTGCATATGCTCTACTCCCGGTTCGTATCCCAGAAGCCTGGCTTGGTGCAAGTGCTGCGCGCCTTGCGAATGTACAGAGAGGCCAGACTTGGACAGATGGGAGCGAACCCAAAGAGTTTCCTCAAAAAATTGAGGACAACAACGCATGGCTGTGGCACTAGGAAACAATTCACGGCGGGCGCTCGTCCAGAGGGGTCCGGAGCGTGGTTGGTTGACAAGTCATTAGTGATGCATCACCGGTTCCGATTTTTCAAAGATTCCCATTCTGCAATGCTTGCCTAAAGTGCATATGCTTCAGGCCAGCTGAAATTCAGAGTGGCACCAAACTGCGCTCCGAGTCAAAACAACGTCATGTCAGGTTTTCTTACCAAACAAATATTTTCATTAGAGGATGCTCAAGTGGGTCAGATAGTCCCTTGCAATTTGGCAAGGGTTGCAGCAGCAAGTAGTACCCAGAAACATTACCCCATTTGTTGGAATCCAGAAAGATGTTTGTTGCAAGGTCTGCAGCTTCCAGTAGTACACACCGTGTTTGGAAACCTGAATGCATGATGGATGACTGGCACGCTGCGCTCTGGTCGCGGCGCGCTGCTGTATTTTGTTCTTCCCCGCTGTGCACACAACCCTTTTTTGCAGAAAGATCTGGCACTCGAATACAGTTGCAGATGTTTATAGTTTCAATGGGTTTCAGATGTTTATAGATGTGCCAACCCATTGTTTACAGATGTTTATATAGTTTCAATGGGTTTCGCATCCTCGGTTGGTTTCTGGCCGTCATTGTTTTGGAAGGCAACTTTTTGTTGTGGATGCTAAGCCAGTAGTGCTTGTCAGTATAGCTGGATGTTTGTCCAAGGCGGCGACCGACAAAGTGCTCAATGTGCAGAAGCAGGACTGTTGGTTGGAAGTTGGAAGTTTGTGTTTTCTGATGCTTGGGATTGCACAAAAGGGACTGGTATAGGAGAACACATCCGGCTGTTTTGGTTTTTGCCGTGTGGACTCCATAATTACTGTTGTCAACCAAAATGATACTTATATATTCTGAAAGGTTGTTTCTTTACCTTGAGACTTCTCGCATTGGTATGAGACCCTGCTATGGTTTTTTCAGGGTACACTGCATGGGTGAAACATGGACGATAGCATTTAAGAGGGCGGGGGTAAAACAGACAAGAGGCTAAGAGCCACCAAAAGGCGGGTCCCAAAACCTTGCTGAACGCTGTTGCTGCTTCTGATTTCACTTCGTTGCAGCTCCAAAACTTCGAACCTTTTTGCCCACACGACTGAATGCCCTTGTGGGTACCTCACAACACCGGCCCCCCCTTGGGGCCCCCCGGTTGCGCAAGTGCCAACGCTGCGACGGTGCCGATGGAGTTGCACTAGTTGCGCTGAGAAGCTGTGGCTACTGCGGCGAATTCCCTGGGGCGGGATGAAGGAAACGATCATCAGTTATTGACCATTGCTAGGTGTTACATGGCGTCATTATTCTCACGTTTAAATGTACAGGTTTCAGATATATTATTGGATTGTTCAGTTGATTTGCTGACATAAAAAAATATGTTTAGTAATACATCACTTTTCGGACGCGAACAGCCAGGAATACACAGCATTTACCCACAACCAGTAAAACCAAGTTTGTACAAAATTGAACAGACATACTGTATAAACAATCATACGTCTTTATCTATATGACCTTGTAGATTTTTTGTAGAAATAAATACTTGGATTTAATCAATATATATCATATATTGAAGAATAATAATCCTTATATTGTCTACTTATCTATATTTAGTGATTTATTTACATTTACATTTACTAAAGGAAACTCTTTGGATATTTGTGTTTAGAATTTCACGAGTACATAGATTTGGCAGTGGGTCAAAACCCCGTACCCCTGGTTCCCCCCTGTTAATCATTGTTTTCCCTCTTATTACTGGTGGAAATTCCCCACTAGTTGGTTGGTTAATATTGACCCATAGCCATTTGCAGGACTCGGATCCTCCTTCCATCGTGGCCTTCGACCCCGACGGCGCCAGCGAAGGGACCAAGACGCCACGGGTGAGCTCGGCACCGTGGCGGCCAGGGCGCTGGTGCTCGGGGAGGACCCGGAGTCGCCGGTAACCTGGTGGTTTCTTAACCAACCAACTAATGGGGGATTTCCACCAACAAAACAAGGGAAAACAATGGTTAATGGTGGTGAACCAGGGGTACAGGGTTTTGACCCACAGCCATAGGGAAGCCTCAAAATAGTGGGTTTATGAGGGTATAAATATAATTCATAAACTGGATGATCAATCAGGCCATGATCAAACGTTGATCGATTTGGGCTCAAGTCATAGGGAACTTGCCAGTTATCATCCAGTTTAGTAACCATGTACAGTAATAAACCAAGCATGTTTGGGTCAGATTTTGAGAAACACCCGCGTGATGACATAGGATTATCAGTGACCAATGAATGATGAATATTGAATTCAAATTTGAGATAAGGTGCATTGAAAAGTAGAAACATGTGACATGAATTCATGATTCATGATTCCAGAGCAATAATTGAACATGGCAAAGCTGATGCGTTCAGATGGTGTTCGAAAAAGAATCTAGAATTTCTAGGTGTTAAGCCTTCATAGAGCACTGCTGAGTTGTGAAGCTGGCTGCATTTTGCGGCGTCAAACTGAGCTCTGGGGTACTTTGTTCCTGGTCTCCCCTGGTGGGTTCCAAGATGTGCCAAGCTTGGGGCAGTCCCAGGGTGCCCCCGTTGAGGTCGTTGGTTCAGCATCAAGTTTGCACCCAACGAGGCGCCAATGACGGCAGATGTGCTGCTTGGGGGCCCCATGATTCGTGGGCACCCGCATATACCTGAGACATTTCGACGATTTTTGAGTGGACTTGAGTAAAAAAAGGGTAAACTGTTCCTACATATTTTCATATCATTTGCCAGGACTTGAGTTTCAAAGTTCACCCATGTACGCATCGCGAACTGTGCATAGTAGTGCGGATGATTCGAGATTGTGTCCTTGCTGCTATGTGATTGCACATGCAAATAAGTGTACTGGTACGACATGCAAATTCATTTCCGCATGATTGTGATGGATGTAATCCTCGGGCGTGTTGATTCTGTAGAAGATGCAAGGCACACCTGTTTTACTTGTTGTTTGGTTTGTTTGGGGGGATGTGAATGGTTTTAATTGCCTGTGGGTGCTGCGCAGGCTACTCCCCATTTCCCACCCTAAACTAAGACCCTAAAGGAGAGAAGATAAGAGATTTGCATGCCCCATGTCCCCACCCTTCCCTCAAAACCGTGACCCTAAAGGAGAGGGATAGGTGATCTCCATACTCTGTCCCATGTCCCCATGTCCACATGTCCCACCCCAAACCGAGACCCAACAGGAGAGAAGGCATATTCCCCATGTCCCCCCCACAACCCCGTCATCTCCCCATGTCCCCCTAAACCCAGACGCTAAAGAAAAGAGATACTGGGTAGGTGATCTACATGCTCCCATGCCCCCATGTCTCTGTCCCCAACTTTGGCCGCAAAGGAGCGAGATTTGTGATCTACACACCCGCATGTCCCCATGTACCCATGTCCACCCCTAGACCTGTATCCTAAAGGAGAGAGATAAGCGATCTTCATGCCACCAAGCCCGCATGTCCCCATGTCCCCATGTCCGCCGCAAAACCTAGACACAAAAGCACAGAAGGTGTGGACTTAAAATGTCGTTTGAAGTGATCCTGGACCCATGTTTTTTGATCAATCATGATGCTTGATGATCAATCACGATGCTTGATGATCAATCATGATGCTTGATGATCAATCATGATGCTAGATGACCAATCAATGATGATTTATCAATGATAATTTGATAATGGTGAAACAGCGGTTAATGATCAGTGATCAATGATATTGTTTAGCGATCAATGCTGAACCATCAATCAGAGTGGCGAACGATCATGGCCGTCCATGATCAAACATTTACCCATGTGGGGGTTCTCAGAATAGGGGTACCCCCGAATCACCTACTTATGAACCATTTATAGGAATAAACCAACCATTTTTGTGTCTCTCAATTTTGAGAAACCACCAATTATATATAACTCTGACCTGCTATACTGCCATCAGGCCAACTGAATTTGATCGGGGCAGTTCACGCCTCTCCTTCGTGCGGGAAGGATTGGTCCCGCGAAAGGCCGGCAGCCCGCCATTGCGTTGTCGTTGATCACGAAATGATGGGCACCAATGGTCGGCGATCGCTAGTGATGACTGGTGAGCGCGTAGCGGTGACTGGCTAAAGTATTGCTGAACTGGTGAACGATTCACGGCTATTACCTCTTCCAAGGATAAGCAATCACGGGTGATGATGGCAAAGAATATTTGACTAACGTGGCAAACACAGGACCAATATGAACCAACTTAATTACAGTGGTTCAGCACTCATTGCGGTTTCAAAAACCTGCGAATCTAAAAAAAACAATCTACACATACATCATCTACGTGGGATGATTGCTGAATTGCGATAGTTGAAAGCAAGAGGTGAGGTATTTCAAGTTATCCATCAATGCTTCGCAGGCCAATCCACAAACAAAGGGTATATAAACGCACGCATCAAAAACGAGAAGTCGCGATCCCGATGAATCTCACAACATCTGACAACAGTCTTGACAAAAGCCTTGAAAGACACTCAGAGAAGCTCAAGACATTCCTGTGAGACAAGGCACACTGGCGGACTATGAAAGGACACATGCTTGGAAGAACTTGTAGGACGCTTCGCAAGACTCTTTGACCCCAATCAAAGATGGACGCAAACGGAGAGAAATTCAGATGTAAGATACACACGCCAGGCCAAACGCTAGGCACGGAGAGCAGTAGGAACTCGCAGCGTAACCCAAGGTGGGCTCGGCTGCCGGAAATAACTGGGTGAGCTGATCTCGTGCTGGGCTTGTGGGACATGTCCCTGCCATTCCGATCACCCTTTGGTAAACTAACTTGGATGTTCAAAAATCACCATTTGTGTAGGTAAACCATGAGAAATGGTGGATGTTCATGGATTTTCTGCTTTCAGGTTATATAGTTTTGCCAGAGTGTACTCGTCGTGTGTGGTCGCTTCTGTCGGTCATATTTTCTGGGACAAAAGTGTTCTTGGGACTCTCGGGATCCAAAAACTGATCTCCTGTGACAAATCAATGATTTCTGCAAATCAAGCAGTTGGGTCACAACCAAGCAGCCGGTCGCATAGTGCATGTATGTAGATATATGTAGATCATGTTTTTTCTCAGACATGTAGGTGATTTGAACACCTGTTATCCTTTGTCAACACATTTCATTACCTAGGTCAAGTGATATGCATATACATCATGGTTTATTTGCGGGGATGGTGATTGAAACACTGACACATATCATATCAACCATTCAACCTATGTAACCGCCAATTTCACCGTCCATCAACCTCCTATCAATATAGTTGTGATTCAATAGCCTGCACCCCTGGCTGTTTACACTCCCTAAACGAGCAAACATCCCTTTACATTGGAGTGGAACTACTACCCCATTTTGGATTCTTAAGAGTGACCCTCAACATTCCACAACAACATCAACCACCCGCACTTATCAACCTTGTCAACCCAACCACCATCATCAACCACCATGGCTTCACTTCCCAGGAGCGTGCCTCTCAGTTCGCCTCCAACCTTCGGGGCTCCCATCGTCGTAGCAGCCAGCTTGGCCACTGCCTTAGAAGCCGTGAACGCATCCGAACACTTGGGCGGCTTGGGGAACTGACATATTATCTATTTGGAAAGCCCGGTGGAAGCAACCAATGTTTGAAAACATGTATGTCATGAAGGTAAGGACCGGTAGATCACCAGTATGTCAGTACATCAAAATAGCAATCAAGTGCAATCTAATAGGTATATATCGTTATGTATCTTTGTTACTATGTTCAAACCGCATGATATATCTCGAATTGTGTCAATACACACATATGATATGTATGTGTATATATTTACATTTTTTGATACAGTAACATGAGATGTTTGACACTGTTTTTTTCTTATCCAAGAAGTACCGGTTTCTAGAGAGTAGGGGTGTGTGCATGTGTGTGTGTGCAAGTGTTTGTGTGTGTGTGTGTGTCATGGATGCTGGGAATTCCACCACTTGAGCCAGGCATGCCCGTAAAGTGTTCTGCATCAACCAGCCTGGAATGGGTCGGTGAACCCCTGCGGATTGGATTGTGCAGTACCATGGTAATTAATCAGAAAGGCGCCCACCTTTGCCCAAACGAAAGTTTACTTGCCTAGCTGGAGAATCCTTTGCGGTGGTTGAGCACGGTCATTCAAGAATCATGATGTTTTGATTCAGGATTTCTGATATAAAACTCAAGTGTTTGGTTTCATTCATCCTTCTATGTTGTCGGTTTATGTGGGCTTCGCGAGAAAGTTATGCATAAGTGTACTGCAAAGTCATATGTATGTCCTCACTGGTAGTCAGCGCAACCTGTATTTATAATAACTTATTCCAATATCCTGAAAATGAGTTGTTTCCGATTTTAATATTTTATTTGTTTCTTTACTTATTTATGTATTTATTTATTTATCTATCTATCTATCTATCTACCTATATTGATGCAACTAAATTCAATGTATTTCCCTTCTCTACAGATAAATCTGCAACTCAATGGAATTGAATTGAATTCACGTTTTGCTGCAACTCCTTTCAACTTGTTACGGGCTCCAGATCTATCCCTTCCCTTAACGTGGCGCGTGGATAACAGAAATATCAGTGCTAGGATCGGCCGCGCTGGCGTATTGAAGAAACCGATGGATGAATGGGTGTTACTATAAGTTGTTAATGGAACTTGTTACAGATGGGTTAAGAGATTGTTGCTAGAAATTGTGAATAGGTGTTGTTCAGCAAGCATGTTTGATAACTAGTCGAATGGGTGAATGTTATAGAGTCAATACATGTTCAGTGGTCATAATGATCATGGAACAAACAATGGTTGATCATGACTACTGCTTTATGTTGTTGATGGTTCACAATGAGCACTGGCTGTCCCCACGCTTCAAAATAGCCGAATCAAAATGATAGAAACCCATGAGAAAAAGCAGATCCGTGCGTTGTGCATCCTGCCGCGAGACGTTTGCTCAGCCGCTACTTGGATGATCATCCCATGGCCAAAAACTAGTGAACATAACAGTGGTTAGTTCACCTATTTCAATGGTAAAGCCCACTTGCAACAGTTGCTAGCCAGGGTAACTAACCAGTTGTTAAGTGGGTAGGTATCCAATAACACCAAAAAGTTCATGGTTTTACTAGGAAACCCTTCGTTTTGGGGGTACCATATGCACTTCCAAGCAAGGCCCTGTGAAGAAAAAAGCTTACTGCATCACTGCGCTTGACATCGTCTCATCCCGTGCGGGGCCCTGTTTGGTCGAGGGAAGCGGCGCGGCTTTGCTCGTCCAGAGCAGCGCCGGACCGTTACAGGTGTTCGGCACAGGGTCTGTCCACTGGGCCTCGGATTTCCCCCATGTCAGATGTGCAAGCCATGTATGCATATGTATATGTGTATATATATATATATACTTATTTATTTTTATTGATATATATATATAGTTCATTTCTTTATTTATTCATGTTTTTATATATATATATATATTTTTGTTTTTAAATTTGTCTTTGTAAAAGATATATTATATCAATATTTTTGTACATACACATTGATTACATATTTTGTATTATTTATTCATTGATTTGTGAAGACGACAACATGTATCATATGTGTGCATGTGTGTTTTGAGCTATTGGTTGCTATATTTCTGCCCACATACTGTGTATTGTCAATATATGGAAGAGACGGGGGAGGATGCCAGCAGAACGGTGCCCGGGAATGGCTTGTTCAACTGATATTGGTCAGTACAGATTGGAGATGTGCAACCTGCTGGTTAGTTTCTTCGTCACACCTGACGTGCCCCCTTTGATGAAGTCAATGGCAGCTTTGGACTTGCAACCAAGGGCAGGAAGAACCCCAACCCGTGGTGTTAGCTTAAAACTCCACCATACACCA
Organism: Symbiodinium kawagutii; assembly: GCA_009767595.1. Lineage (NCBI taxonomy): Eukaryota > Dinophyceae > Suessiales > Symbiodiniaceae > Symbiodinium > Symbiodinium kawagutii. The sequence continues at coordinate 199,031 of VSDK01021254.1, forward strand.
ACCTGGGAGGTGGTTGGCCCTAGGATGCTTTGTCTATGGTATGATGAGCCTCATCGTGCTGAATTTGTTGCTGCTGGGCGTTGAGGACCGCTAGCAGGGCGGCGGGGGGGGGTGGTGAAAATGCGGCAACCGTTCCGAACTCACCAGCGAGCTGGAGGTGGTTGACTCATTTGTAGCCAGCGCTTGGTAGAGATTGCTGGCAGCAGGAAAGGGAATTTGTTCAAGAAACAAAAACGACGTCCATGAATGATTAATCCGTACCCCTGATCATGTATGATATGTCACATGTCCACGGATTACATGGATCCTTCCCATTGATCATACGTCAGATTTCCACAGAAACATGGTTGGTTCCATGCCCAGACCGAACAAAACATTTACCATGGTGAGGCTTCATGACGATCGTTGCTGAGATATCCTTGCAGGATTCTTTACGACTGTTGAGTAAGAAATATTACTAATATAATAACAGTGACTTTAAAATGATTGATGATAATCATCATTGAAGCGTTGCTGGGATATCTTTCCTTTATCATTGGGACCATCAACTTACCAGAATCCTCACTGTTGAGCGCCACAAGTAATGACCCAACACTGACTCAACGGTGGTGCTTCATGAACATTAACCGTCATTCGCCCAACATTCACTGACTCAACAGGGACCCAACATCCACTGGTTCCATTGCTGGGTGGACATAACATGATCCCCCAACATCCACTGGTTGCCAGGTGGACGTGGCCTCTGGGCTGCCACAAAGCGTAGCTCGGTGCAACTGCGAACCCAACCGTTGACAGCAGATCATGGTGAAGTGGATGCAGGTTGAACTGCTGCTGGTTTTACAAGAAGCTTCTTGATGCCTGTACTGGATATTGTTGACATATGTGCTGCTGATATTTATGAACTGTTGCTGGATGACAGGTGTTCAGTACTGTTCATATAAAAAGTGGTGAAGTTTATGCTGAAGCCCGTGCTCATCGTTGACTGTAGCAGTTGAGTTAAGGCTTAAGTGGGTTTCGAAGCTGGTGAATATTACCAGCAATACTCCCCTTGGCTGGGTAATCCCTTCAGTTGATAATGATTGATTGGTTGAATTAGCAGTAATACAAGTATTTGCTTCCTTATCTTGAATTTATCATTGGTTTGTAATCCCTTCAAGTGGGTTAGTAATCCCTTAATCTAATCCCTTCAGAGATTCGCTGGTGAACCCCATCGCTTCACACGTTCACCTTACGTCGGGACCACAGAAGCACCGCAAGGAAAGGCGTTTGATCACCTCCATCAGCCATTCATCAACCATGATCTACCCCTCGTTGTTGGTCATGTTCACAGAGTGCAACGATGTGTAATGTTACCAACAAGCAATGTGATATTAGTGACATGATTATATATTGTAGTATAACAGTTGATTTTATTAATATATTATGTTATTATTCTTACATAAATGAATGACCATTACCAACCACATTCACTAGTAATGAGCTTGTGTTATGCATTGTTATGATTTATTCTGAACAATTATGCATTATTTAAACACGATTAATCACCAATAATGCATCCTTATTAGAAACTATGATTTATGTTTGTTACTTTCACCCATCTTAAGCACCAATAAGAAACCAATATCAGCGAGTTCTATGAATTACTGTCATTATCATTATCACCAGCTACTTTTTCCAACAGTTTTTACCTGTCAATATTAGCCACAAATAACTATGAACTATTGCAACCACAATGGTTTATCACCGACCATTATGAATCATTGGCACCATTATTACCACTAAGTAGGTCAATTCTGCGTGAGAAGCACATTGACATGGTGCTACTATGATATGAGAGAAAGGCTAAGCTCTCCGTAGTTAACTTTAATTTTCGGCTGGAATATCTTCAGGAAATGGCTCCGGGACCTGTAAAACGATATAGTGAACTCCCAAAAAAACGATAATGTAAGAGAACCTGAGATAACTTTAGAGATTCAACCTTTTAGAAAATCCAGATTTGTTCTAAAGTACCCAGATGTTTGGAACCATAAGCAGAACGATAACGAAACGATTAGCGGATTTTCACAAAATGTTTTCTTTCCATGAGTTGCCCATCGGGCCCATCCAGTAATGATGCATTGAAAAATCAGTGTGTGAAAGACTTATGACCAAGCCAGACTCAACAATTTGTTGCTGACACCAGCGCAGCATAATCATCCAGGCAAAGCCAGAGAGTGGTATCCAATAGAATGACCTGAACATAGACAGTCAGAGACACGGCAGATGATGACCTGGAAGCATGAAAGTACTGAATTGACTGCGCATCAAGCGTGTGGTGGGAGGGTATCCAATGTCACCAAAGACTGGGAAACGATACATTGAACTCCCAAAAACGATAGCAATTGAGATATTCCACGTCTTTAAACTGAGGTGTTGCCGCTCGCTCATATATCGTCACCCATTCTTCTTGAACAGCCGCGAACAGCTCCAGCTGGGACAGGAAGTGCCGCGTTGGTTTAGCATCGTGAATTTTATCATCGTTGGTGCCTACGTGGTGGACCGGGCCGCGGAATGATGTGGAGCAGCGATGAGCAGCTGTTTTTGATGGGCGAAAGGGGCAGTCAAAGTTACTTCTTTGATTTCCTGCACCGTTCCTGGCAACAATAAAACTCTAAGCTTGGGTTTGAGGGTGGTAATGGAAAGTGAACAGAGATGGATGCTTCGTGGTTGTTACTGTTGTTGACTGTTTGCTCACTTCTGGTGTTGAAGGCCAAGAGGAAAGGGGGTGATGTCCAAGTGGGACACACTAGGGAGCTTTTTTCATTGCGCAGGAAATTATTCTGAAGTTGTTGGCCTATGGTCCGAAGACCTTCTTCCTTGGCCGAGAGAAGATGTGCCTAGATTGAATGATTTTAGGGTGCATCTCAGAAGGCTGTTAAATGTACTGTCAATTTGTTTGACAAAGTTGTTTCCGAAGTGAAAGTTCTTGGAGAAGGTGCTGTTACAGAGGACATCGGATCAACCATGGTCATTGAGAGCAGTTGTGACAAGCCAAACCGCTCCATAGACTCATATTTGCAAGTCCTTTCAGGGGGGCAGGTAGAACAAATATACAGGTAGAACATACGGCTCCCAAGTGTCATGAAACCCATCAAACGCAGGACGATCCACAGCGACCTCAGTTGAGACTCCTTCCATGAGACACAGCAGATTGCCAGTGAAACAGAGTGACACGGTGACCCGCCCGCCGAGTTGGAACAACTTTGATTTCTGGATTATCATGGTGTTTCTCAGCCGCAACTGATCGCGACGGCAAGTGCCAAGGCATTGAAGTACCTGCTGGAGTTTGGTTGAACTACATGTTGAACAGACCCTGCAAGCACAAGTTGCTGATAATGAAGGGGGCTGATATAGTTGCTGATAGTTGCTGTTTGTGTTTTTTGTGTGTTCCTGAGTCAAGGTCGGATGTCCCGCATGATGTGCTTGGCTATCCGTATGGTCGACCGCCGGTTTGCAAGCAATTCCTGAGGTCCCTCTCGGAGACCGTCTTTGAGATCATGACCTTGATGAATTCCAGAACGAAGCTCGAGCTGGGGCCCGGGGTGTGGTTAGTGGATGTTAATTGTATTGATATGATAAGTTTGTTGGATCGTCAAGCTACTAATAATTTGATTTATAATTTGTGGTTTTGATATTTGATGAAGTGGTCCATTGCCCGTCCAACAATCGTTGACAATGGTTGGGATTGCAAAGATTCTATAAGTGCATTTGATGCCACTGGTGATGAGTCGAGTCATACTGCATATATTACAGATGTTTGTTGGTATGACTCAGTCCTCAACAAATCACGATCTTGTTTCGATAGTATTCCGAACTATCATTCTGGTTTCTCAGAATAGGGGAACCCCCAAATCATCTATTTCTAACCATTCTGTTTACAATAAACCAACCATTTTGGGGGTTATCATCCAATTTATCAGTCATTGTCAGTGATAACAACATCTCAAAACTTTGGGTACCCCAAACTGGCTTGAGAAACCGCAACCGTTGGCCGAGCTGCCCCACCTCTCTGAGGATCAGCTAGAATTGGGGACCCTCCAAAATTGTTGGCTTATTACTATAGAAATGACTAGAAGTGATCAACTTTAGTATAGAACTGGTGGGTGATTTCAAACATGTTTTTTCACTGGTATTACCAAATGTTTGGTTGGTACAGGCATGTTTCTAATATGGGTTGAAACCACCAACCAGTATCATCCTGGGAGTTGACGAATCGCTAC
>VSDK01021254.1:203299-224490 GCA_009767595.1 Symbiodinium kawagutii
GAAGAGCGGGTGAGGAATGTGTCACTTCACCGAAAGCGGAAAGTTAGGTGTACTACGGTTGAGTTTTTGGTCAACTGCCTATCATTCTCAACCACTTATCTATCCCACATTATCCATCATTCTCCTTATCCTAAATATCAATTCTTGTCAAGCATTAACTATCATCAACCCTATGATCAACACTTCATTCATCTGAATCCATCCATTCGACTGCCCTGGAATCGTGGGCGGTGCTTACTGAGGACAGTGGATTCCAGCTACCTGAGATCCATCCGCTTCATTCGCGTGGTGCGGGCGCTCCGCGGGGTGCGGGTCATTCGTTTGATTCATTACATCGGTGCGTTGAGGCCGGGCCGAGCCGCTGTCAGCAGCTGCTGCTCCGTCCGCGTGGGAAGATTTTTGGGGGGGTGATTGAAGTGTTGCGTCTAGATTGTAAGTGAAATGATGTTGAATGTTTTGAACCGTTTTTGAAATGTCACGTTTCTCAACTGTTGACTTTTAACTGTTGACCTGAGTCCTGACTCACCTAATTTGGAATTCAATGGAATTCTTACTGTCAACTTGACTTACCTGGCGTTTTCCGCTCAGCGCCGCAGGACCCTGGTGTGTCTCGGCGGAAGATCCGTGGGCGGTGAAACCTCTGTGGTCAGTGAATGGGGGGGCCGGGAGAAAGGTGGGTTTAGTGCTAGTAAATGAGTAATATTGGATGATTTGGATTGATTTGGGGGTACTCCTGTTGGTTTCTATTGGATGATTTGGGGGTTACTTTGATGTTGAGAAACCACCAGATGGCATGATGATTGATTGACAAGGAATGCCGAGATTAACTGTTCATGGTCCAAAGGTAAGCGTGGGGATAGTTCCAGAGTTCAAATCTCTTTGATTACAACTTAGACAAATTATATACACTATTTACAGAGGTTGAGGTTGATGAGTAAGCATACCACATTCATACCTTGCGCCTTTGCAATACCACCATCTTACTGGGAACATGCCCTTTCACAATACTTGGATACTGAAGGGAGACATCAAGGTGCTTGGGACAACGGTTCTGTGATTGGATTTTCCTCGTCGTGCTTGGCATCACCAGATTTACGGTAGACTGGGTATGAACTTATGAAACATACATTCGTTGCTGTTTCTTCAAAGTCATAGACTCGGAATGCAAACAGATGAACACTGAGCCCGTGCCCATGAGACCAAAAGGATCGGCCAATGAATTCAAGGATGCTTGTGGTCTTAACTTGGTATTTCCCCCATTGGACAAAATTGCTCATAAGGCGTCAGAAGCCATTAGCCAGTATAGATTCCCATGATGGGTTGTGATTGACTATAGGATCTGAATTATTGATGATGACGAGCTGTCACTGGCCAGTTCCCATTGGTCCCCAACTATCAGCCATGAAAAGCAATCTAGTAATTTGGGTTGATTGATGTTGATATAGCTACCAGGGTTGGGCAAGATGATGTTTAAACCACTGGTTTATAGAGTGAAACTATCATCCTACTACCATTGTGTTGTATTGTTATTAAGCACCCGATTATTGACAAAGCATTCTGCGCTTGACGCGCACTTGGATTGCATCGGCTGAAGACCACTGACTCAAGTCGCGGTTTCCTGAGATTGAAATCTCTGTGACTTAAAAGGGATGATTTCATCCCATGGCATTTGAATACAAACGTCCACAACCCAGAATCAAAACCCATCCGCAGCTGTAACGGTTTTGTTTCCCCGATGTCATGATCTTGATGCTTACCTCAGGCGATGGGAATCTGAGAAACTTCTTCCACCATGGCCCAGGTTTTCAATCATGAGCACAGCTGGGTCGCTGTTTTGGACTCTGCTGCTCTTGATGTTAGCCCCTCGGTTCAACCTGAGTGGTTTTAGCATGCACGGGACTGGCAAGTCAGCTGGTTTGGAGGACGGGGCAGATACGAAGCTCACGAAGACCACAAAAATTTCACCACCTTTGTTTGTGCTACTGTAAATAACGGGGCCATGAGTGGAGAATGGGTGAAGCGTGGGCTGGACAAGCTCTCATAATATGAATGCTCCTAGTCATGGTGATCATCAATAAAAGGTTTGTACCATTGTCATTGACTCTTATACATTCTTATACCGTATGCAACTAATAGTTAGTTGATATAATTTGTCATAACCAGATGGTGAATGCAGATTCATAAGCCATTTAACCCCTTTACAAGGTCAGCCAGGTCCATCGTGTTTTTTCGAGCGGGCTCCCCTAGTCAATTAGTCTACTCCCTGATCCACGACCAACATATTCAGCATCAAACCATCAGCCAACGGGGGAATGCTTAGACTCAGACAGCTATATAATGATTTCTAGAATCTAGAAACCTTGGAAAACCATTGGGGAAATGCAATGATTTGATAGTTATGGGGAATGGTTACAATAAGATTCCGAATGATGAGATGGCTTAAGGAGCCTCAGAGAATCAATGAGCATGGCGGATGTGCAAGATATAGGCACTGATCATGGTGCTTGAGCTGTGATTGGAACAAACTCATGGCACGATGATGAGAAGAGAGCATAAGAGGACTGGAGTAAGCCACTGGAGCAACCGTAGTCAACCATTCTGAACTACAGTAACATTATTGACCAACATTGACAACTATTTACTTGCTCAGCTGCATGGAGCAAATAAAAACTGGTGGGGCAAACAGGTTCGCTGCTGTAGGTATCAATTTCGATGCAATTGAATAGGGATCGGCACAGTCCTACAAGGATAGAAGCTGGAGTGTAAATTAATCAGTTCCTATCAAACACAAATCCCGAATAACCGTGGTGAATGTCACCAGTCACTTTCTCAGCGATGCTAACCTCCAAGCATACCGTTCTTGCACTGACCAAGATTAATGATTGCTAGTTGTCGCAAAAAGGATGTGCAACAATCATGTTAGTCAACCATCTAAGATCCATCTCAGTAGTTACCATATTGATGACTACTTATTCTGTTTTTTGGTAATTAGCTTCTAAGTATTACTGGATACTACTTTTAGTAAAATGTTCATCTATCTCTAGTTACTTACCATCTATCTCAGTAGTTACCAGCTAAGTAATTTGCTTCTAAGTTATCGTTGACCTGGCATTGGTGGTGCGTCGTCGACTGCGGATGCGGCAAAAAATCAGGTCTTCTATGTCTTTGGAGTGATAATCGCTCAGATTGTAACAGTTTTTTGGCTGCAATTGGAAGCAGGCAATAAACAATCCAATATTCAAAAACAAAAACAAACACACCAAAAAAAACAGAATCGAAACAAACAAACAGACAAACAAACAAACAAAAAACAGACAGACAGACAGACAGACAGACAGACAGACAGACAGACAGACAGACAGACAGACAGACAGACAGACAGACAGACAGACAGACAGACAGACAGACAGACAGACAGACAGACAGACAGACAGACAGACAGACAGACAGACAGACAGACAGACAGACAGACAGACAGACAGACAGACAGACAGACAGACAGACAGACAGACAGACAGACAGACAGACAGACAGACAGACAGACAGACAGACAGACAGACAGACAGACAGACAGACAGACAGACAGACAGACAGACAGACAGACAGACAGACAGACAGACAGACAGACAGACAGACAGACAGACAAACACACAAACACACAAACACACAAACACACAAACACACAAACACACAAACACACAAACACACAAACACACAAACACACAAACACACAAACACACAAACACACAAACACACAAACACACAAACACACAAACACACAAACACACAAACACACAAACACACAAACACACAAACACACAAACACACAGACAGACAAACACACAAACACACAAACACACAAACACACAAACACACAAACACAAACACACAAACACACAAACACAAACACACAAACAAGCCGACGAACACACAAACATCAATGGTCGAAACACCATAGGCATGCCATCAAATAACGATGATGACACAGCGGTGCCGTACAAGACCACATTGTTCGAGTTGTGTTGCACAAAAATCTTGCATTGGAATGACTTCCCTGCAGGTGTTCGTTCAGAAATTAGTTTGTCATTCAAAGGTATTCAACATATTATTTTGCTTCGGTCCCAATGTTTCTGCGCTATCCCTTGATTGGTTTGGCACATTTCTTTGCTTGGTTCTGGCTGCTTTCAGACACCTCAGGACGATTGCCGTGAACATGCTCAAAAGATTTCTAGAGACATCGAAGCTCTGCCCAAGTGCGAAAACAATGCTGCCCAGTTGTGACTTGGCAAGAGGCCTCTGGGGTCCCGACAGACAAACAAGCATAATTACTTATGTGTACAAATTTACCGATGTTCATTCAGACCTATGTGTCATTCTTATGTGTACGCATTTTTCCCCAACAGTGTAAGCTAACGGGGCCTTCAGCCCAGACAAGCTTCGGTGTGTTTCGGTGCAGTTTAAAGATCAAGGTTCCCGAAGTTCAGTGCAGTTGGCAGATCACGGTTCTTAAAGGTTCGGAAGCTTCCGACAAGTTCCAGCAAGTTTCTTGGCAAGGTTCCAGCAGGTTCCGGAAGGTTCCGGCCAGTTCCGTTGCGGTTGGCAGATCAAAGTACCGGAAGGTTCTGGCAAGTTCTGGTGCAGTTTTGCAGATCAAGGTTCCGCACTGCTCCAACAAGTTCCAGCAAGCTCCGGTGCAGTTGGTAGATCAAGGTTCCTGAAAGCGCCGGGTGATTGAGGTGCAGAAGGTCCGGGAAGGTTGCAGGAGCTTGTACTGTAATACAAATAGATCACCGCCGCTGTTGGGAATACCCCCGACGCTTGCTTTTCAATGTATACGTGCTCCCATGATGTTTGGCATTGCAATCTCAGGTATGCAATACACTTTTTGGACCATTTCCTTTGCCATGAGAGCATATTTTTTCACGATATGTACAGAACTTGCTCGAATCCTTCCGACTTGCGCCCACACCAGCACGTTGCCTTTCAGTCACCAGGCCGTTTAATTTGATCAGGAACCACCTGTTGGTTGAATGATAGGCACATTGAGCTAATTCAGTTGAAACACGAGTTGATGACTGCAATGCAGATTATTTCAACTATGCACTGGACTGGATGTACAACCAAGTCGACAAATGATAGACTGACAGCTCTTGTGGAGTGGCGCACCAGGTCCCTGGCTGGTTCCCAGGATACGCGGGAAATGTTTGCACAAGGTGAAACAATCAAACATATGGACACAAGGGAGAAAACAACACATTTGAAAGGTGGTTTTTGCACGCTCAACAGTGGTTGATGGTGGTGAACTGTGGAGGATATAAAGGATAACCAACAATGCATAATTGAAGAAAACAAACATTTGACAGCAACAGTCTGGGTGAATCAGATTTGGTCGCAGTTCAGGTCATTTTCTTTGCATGTTTACAAGCCATTTGTACCGCGTCGTACATAAACATAATAATTGGTTGTTTTCGTGATGTTTTCCACCGTGATCATTTACCAAAACCCAATCACCACATGTTTTGCATGTTTCCTGTCCAACCCTTGGCGATATGCAAATGTCTTCAAAGCCTTAAAACTACTATTAAGCCTTATCTAGCACCCAATAAATCCGAATTCACCATCATATAACAAACATGAACCACCAATTCACGGCTACTGAACCACGAAATAAGCGGCTAACGAACTTCATGGAACCATGAATTCACCACGAAGTAACGACGACTCCATGAATTTCGCTCAGGTATTGGTTTGGTGTGAGTGAGAGTATGTTTACCCTCTTCATGGCGCCTCGGCTGATGGCTGTGAAGCTGGGGCGTCATGGTGAATAGCGAGATTAATCAGTGGCTCATCAATGGTTAATGGATGGGTGAATAAATGGTTAATCAATGGCAAATCAACGGCTAATAGATGGGTGAATGAATGGCAAATCAATGCTTAAAAGGTTGGTGAATGAATGGTTAAGAAAATTGCAAATCAATGGGTAATAGATTTGTGAATAAATAATGGCTATCAATGGTTAACTATAGCTAAATGTGGTGAGTTATCGTTCGGAATGTTGGATTCAGCGTTTTTTTTTTTTCAAACTTTTCCTGCAACCCCCAGTGATTGTTTCTGGGCTCAGCTAGATGTGAACTGCAGGATGTTTAGTTTCTGTCCTGTCCATGAAGAAATCAATTATTTTGATGAGATGGGGAGCGGGATCCACCGAAAGTCTGGAGTTGCCTCACGAAAGACGATCTTTCTTGGGTTGGTGATCGGAGGTTTCTGGACATACGCGTGTATCAAGTCTAAGTAGAACGTCCGCGTCATGTGTGCCTTGAACCTCTCGGGCGGAGGTGTTGTAAATTGTGTGGCCTCGCAAGGGACTGTTAGGTACCCACCCATCCAACTGAGATGGCTTTTTGCTAATTTTATTTGTGGCCTCAAATCTTTGGCGACCCTTTTGCTGGCATTTGTTTTCTTGCGCTGACAGGGACGTTTCGAAAATCGCATCTTCAGTCAATGCAGGGCTAGGTTGGCTCAGAAACCGAAGTACTATATAGCTCAGCTCCATGCACCTTGACAGCACTGCGCACTCCACATTGCTGGCATCAGGTGGCCCATGTGCGAGGCAAAAAGGGATCCCCTGTCCCTGTCGGAATGATTAACCTCCAAACATGTTGATGTGCCAATAAACAAAGCTTCGTTTTCCAGCATCGTACTCCAATTGTTCTATCCAATAACGAGTATTTCCACTAATCACAGCGTTCCCTTTTGGTTTTGTGGCTTTGCAGGGTTCACCGTAGTTCATTCCATTGAATAGCTATTTGTCTATCAATAGGTTACTTGTCATTACGGTAGTTGTTTTGCCCTATGCTTAACCATCAATAATCATTAGTGGTAGATCAATATTATATGATAATAAACCACCCCCAGCTTTCCTACTCAATAGCTGGTGATTTCTCCCAAACGAAGGTGGGCTCTTGATGTGGATCCAACATTATGAACACTATATGCATAATTCACCGTCAACTTAGATGCTTATTAGTTATAATCATTGACTAATAAAAACTTATTAACCTCATTGGTTTCTCTTCTGAGCCTTCATTAATCCATTGGGTTCTTTGGCATCAACGTTTGCTTAAGCACAGCCATAGGTGCCAGGGCCCAAGGAGGTTTTCGGTCGGGGCTGTGGCCAGGCCATCACCGGCGGCATCAGTTGGGAGGTGGCATTGAAACCCTTGAGAAACTGGGCAGCAGACGTGGTCGGGTAGGGGTTGTTATAAGGGGTTGGGTCTTATTGATAAGGGGATTATAGGAAATCATAGGGAATGATGAGGGTTTTCTAAGGGGATAATAGTGCTGATCGTGGTTTTATAAGGGCTTTATAAGGGTTAGAACCATTGGCTAATTATAGGGACAATAACCAACAACAATGGTTAAACAAGTACTGGTATTATCAATCAACCAACTCTCGTGGGGCACCAACAACAATACTGGTAGGGAAAACTATGGTTCATGATTGGGGAACTAGGGTTACAAAACATTAGCAAACTTATCGCTGATTTCAAATCATTTTAATCATCCCTATAGTATGCCCAAACGGTTGGTTGGTTGACTGACATGTTTCATGTGGATTGACCCACCGACCAGATAATGGTACTAGTTTGTGGGAGAACATAAGCAGCATCAGTTGATGGTAGATATGGGGCCTCATACCAGTACAATATACTGATTATGCTAGTCAACTATGATTGGTCACTATATAGTTTCTTCTACAGTAGTCCGCAGTTATTTGTTACTATATTGTGATTATGATAGTTGCTAGTGGTGATAGCTAGTTGGTGGTCCAGTTGGTGGTTGAAAAAACAAAACATGGGATGGTTGGCTAATTGGCTAACATTTTTCAGAGGGGTTGAAAGCACCAACCAGATAAGGTTTGTTCATGGTTCTACTAAAGTGGTCGGTGAATGGCGAAGAATTAGTAATGATTGGTAATGGCTATGCTTAGTAATTACTGGTTGACGATGGTGATGCCTCACATGGCTACACATTTTATGTTTCAGTGCAAAAACCAGATGATGAAGTGAAGGGAACTCTCCCAGGGGATCTTCCGGAGTTTGTGATGCCTTTGCAAAAGCAAAGAACGACAAAATTTTGGATCCTGAGTCAACCTATCTTGGGATAACTTCCAGATTCCAGTTCGAAATCACTCCGTTCTTGCAGTTCCTCCAAAATCCGTCACAGTTGCCAGCTCAGACCGGACTGAAAATACTTTCAGCCAAGGTAGTCAATGCAAGTCGAGAATCCATTGAGCATGTCATGTGATGGGCCTAGAGCCAATAGTTCATCCCTTCCCCCATCTCCCCCCAATCTTGAACGACCCTTTGCCCCACTGAATCGGTGTTCCCTGAGGGCCCCCGGGTTGACCGCTGCTCGGTATCCGGATCACCGGGTTGGGTTTTTGGGTCATCGCTGCTGAAGGAGATATTTCCAGTCTGGCCTTTGCCTGTGGCTTGGAGATGGGTCGAGTTGGTGAAATGGCGAGCTGGGTCAATATTAACCTATATAACAATAGTGGGAGATAATAACCAACCATTTCATAGGGAAAACAATGGTTGATGATAGGGGAACCAGGGCTACAGGGTTTTGACCCACTGCCAAATGTTGTTTGGCGACTCTCTGACTCGAGACCAGGACCAGGGATCACCAGGGGAACATGATGGAAACCTAGTTGTTTGGACTGATAGTGGCTGACTGGTTTAGGGGTTCCCATTTTTAGAAACCACTTTTGATTGTAATGGTTGGTTACTGTCGGAAAAACTGAGGGAAATGATGAAACAACCGGGACGATAACCAGCTAGCCAGCTAGGGGAATCACTGGTTGTGACAATGGTTCCCCCTACTGTATTCCAATACTCGGTTCATCAAGCATTGTCATTTGTGCAAAAATTGCTGGTGGGCCATCGGCTGGGTATTCAACAGTTGGCCAGTGGAACAAAAGAATGAACAGGTGGCCAGACTCTTGGAGACAATCAGCTAAGTCAACATCATTGAACTACCACCAAAAATCTTCAAACAAGGGTCATCAACGGTGGATAATGATCATGATGTTTGTGGAATGTTGGCCATGCCAACTATTAAGAACCATAACTGTCATTTACGATAATGCTGTATATATGGTGAACATTGGCAGATAACGCATGCATTTTAGAATGGTGTGGATGGGACGTTGTTCGAGAATGATTATTGTAGTAATGGTAAGAATGGTAACAATAGTGGTGGCTATCAGGTATGAATAAGCACTACTAGATATTGGGGAATAGCACCCAAGACTTGTATTGCGTGTGTGCGTTGCAATATTTAGACTTGACCTGATTGGGCCAGCAACGGCAAAATTCATACAACCACTCTAGCTGCCAGGTATCACCATCAACCAAGCACCACAATCAACAACACCAGCCAGAGTCACAACAACAATCACTGCAACCACTTTGATGATGTCTAGAAACAAAAACAACATCATCAGCAACAACAACACGAGCAACCCCAACAAAAACAATAGCATGGGCAGAGCAGCAATGTCAACGACGACAACAACAGCGGCAGCGGGACAGGGAACGACCACATGGATGTGTTGCATTTGTTTCCAACCTCTTCGTTGGATGTGATACATTTTGACTGCATCTCAGCCCTGATAGTTCCAATTTAGCAGTGTTTGGCCTGTCCATGTTGTGCCCCAACATGCTCCTCAAATGGCAACTTTTCGTGAACTTCAGTGGAAAAAAGAAGCGTTGTTTTTGATGCACCATCAATGGACGAAGGTGTGGCATTAGAAGATGTTTAGCAAATCACTATACTGGCATCGTGTTTGATTTATTACCGTCCTTTCTGGTTTGTTCCTGGTCCCAATGAATCAAGCACTTGCGTGCATTCTTTGAGTTCTCAGTGTTTTTGTTCTTTTCATGCTTGACCTGAACCATGTGGTGGTTTCTCAAAATAGGGGGACACCCGAATCATCAAAAAATAATTACCAATTTATAGTAACCAACCAATGGTTTTTAGGTCCCCATATTTTGAGAAGCACCCATGTAATACATGTTTCCTCTGGAACCAGTCATCAACTGCAGCGACCCCACGAGACGACTCCCCGGGCAAACCGCTGAGGTATGGTGCTGTACATAGTGACTCTCGGCAACCGATCCCTTGAGAATTAGTGAACCGCCAAGCTTCACCGGCATCCGAGCTGACTTGGTGTTGTTTATCCTATTTGTTTTGTTTAGTCTACCTTTAGATGGGCTACACATTGTTTTTTTTGCATATGTGTATACAAAGCTTCTCTTTAGTTGTCCAACAGCCTTGTCAAGTAGCACCAGTGATTTGCCGGAACAACACAAAATGTTTTCCCGTGCATGATTTGCATGTGCGGTTTCTCATTATTGGATCATCATACCGCAATCTATCACAGGATGTCCAACTGACTATCAACAGATTCATACTAGACTATATTGCAGGACAGCACATCATACCTGAATCTTGTTTTATTGTTACACGTTATAAAGTGCAAGTTTGTATGTAAAATTTTTGCAAACATAAAGATTTCATAGATGTAAGCATATATATGACCTACATTTGTACATACAGTTTATGATTGGCTCGCAAGCTACCAGCAAATAGACTGTTTTGCTTGCTTGCAGTCTGTCCCCTCTGTGGCTCTACAGGATTGCCGTATTCGCCATCCTGAACGTCGTTCAGAGCCCAGTGGAGCACGAGGATTGTACTGTTTACTTTGAGCAGTTTCCCATTGCATGCACCACTGTTTGGTGCACCAGGTGTCCTTTGGATGCTAATTGCTTGGCACGTTTGATGCACATGTGAGTTTGCATCTTTCCAGTTGTCTCTGCTCTTTTCGTCGTTTTTTTCGAGGTTACCGGAGTTTTTTGCAACACAGCAATTGTCGCTTGACAGCACAACAAGTTAAACATATGCTATGTTTGTTTTACAATTTGCTTGTGGTTTCGGCGCAGGAAATACTGATTGCAATGTGCACGTCATAAGGAAAGCGCGCAAGCAGACAGAGATATTGCCATCATGAAGTATATGGCCAAACACAAAACACAGGCCAGGTGGGTTGGGTGCTGTTGGTTTCCTGTCAACCTCAGAGGGACTGTTTCTACCTGGTTTAGAGCTCGGATTGGATGATGATATATGTGTCTTTCTCAAAATAGGGGTACCCCCAAATCATCCACTATTGACTATTAGCCATTTGTGGTCATAAACCAGCCATTTTTGGGGTTCCCGATTTCAAGAACCCCCCAGATAATACAATCATTATCAGAGCACAGTCTGAAAATCCGGATCAAGCTCTGGCTTTGTGTTTTTTCAGTAGCTGACTGACTTGCCGACAGAATTCACAACAATTGCGCATCTTTTTATTTCAGGGTGTGTGTGTGTGCTGTGTATCGTTGACAGCCCAGAGATATGATGTTTAGATGTGTTTAGATGTGGGAAGTGAGAACGCAATCCGATCCGTAGTCTCAAACATGATTGATATTGATAAACCTCTGTGTGTCGAATAGTCAAGCAGCTCATGTTTCTGGTGACGAAAGGACACTTGGGTTCCTGGCCATATCAACAAATGGCTCCAAGGTTGCCACAAACTGCCGGTGATTTATATACCTTATTGTTCGTGATGATCTACTTTTATCACCCAATATCAACCATTCAGAGGACCACGGAAATATCATCTACCGTGGCAACCATTCATTGTCCATTGCCAATATCAACCATGACTCCATTCATTCTCCACTTCTTTGGTAACGTTGTGTAGTCGTCTCGTTGGTTCACTTCACATCATGTTGTGGTCACTGGGGCCCTGGCACCGGTTTCAGGTGGAAGCTTTAAAGGAGCTGTTCTTGGAGATCGACCGAGATGAATCTGAAATGGAGCCTTGGCTGTCACGGTGATGGAAGAAAACTCTGCGAGTTGCAAGTTGGCACAAGTATATGGAGACATAGGGAGACTTGGACTTCAGATTGCTTTCCATTGTCAAACTGACCTTGTTTTCCAATGGAATTTAAGTTTCATTGCCATTGTCAAACTGATCCTTGTACCCAGTCACTTTGGGAGTATTCTGGATGGTATTTATTTCGATTCAGATCACGGAGACTTCAGATTGCGCAATCCATTTTCACAGTTGAGTGGGTGGTTGTTGCAGCGAAATTGATTGCGATCAACTCCAAGAATTCTTCGGGGTGCTTTGCCAAGGGGCTCGTCTTACCACCCCTCCCCAAGCCGAGTGCTGCCGGTGCAGGTTAGTATTGATGAGCTTAAGGTACGACCTGCTGGGTACAAGTGGCGGACAACGAGTTGTGAGATGATTATAGCTTTCAAGCTGGGGGACCACGGGACCACGGTGCGCACAGAGCATTGATTGCGTCCCTGTTCGGTGTGTTTTTTCTGAATTCTAAAGTTTGGGGTACCAAACCTCATCAGACAACTCACAAAGTTTGACCATTTGTAGACAGGAAACCATGTAGGAAAACTGCCATGCCGACCATGTGAAACTATGGAATCTATGGGATGAGTCACGAGTTGCGGTGGTTTCTGCCACCGGGTGGGTTTCTCCAGGCTGCCATGGAGCAGCAAAAGTTGGCAAGTTTTATGGAGTCCTTGGATATCTCGACTCAGGCACTGCAGAGGGCGCAGCAGCAAGCAGTAGCGGTCACAGGATCAAACGCCAATGTTGGGAGTTGGAGGTTACAACAAATAACATCACAACAGGCTCAACATGGCTGATGACTGTTTTGTGGGGGCTGCTGAATGGGCATCACAACAGTTTGTACTTGATGGTGATATAATGCCATCAAAGAATGAGGGTATGACATGATCAGTGCACCTCCCAAAAAGTACCTCTCCTCTCCGTTTTCTCGGAAATACTGCTTTGTGTGTTTCAACTGTGAACTAAATCAACTTGAGGGAGTGTAAAAAAAAACATCAATTAGATTTAGAAAGGACATGCAGCACTTAACCAAAACTGCTTCCGTTCACTCTCCCACCATAAGGAATTTGGAACAACGATAACAGGCTCATCATTGCTTGAATTGCGCCAGCAGCTTTTCAGATGTATGGAGTATACGGGTCCAAAACGATAACAGAAACGATAGGGAAAGCTTTTCCGAATCAGACTTTCCACATCAGTTCCCATGTCTATAGTTCTAAGGACTCCCCGCAGGGTCACCGCTATCATTGTTCAGCACTTGGAAAGAAAGATCAGAACACAGAGTAAACGGAGATAAAAATGTCTTTGGCAGGCCACGCTATTTTTGGTGTTTCCTGCCAGCTGCTGAAACAGCAGTTTGAGAGCTGATTTGAATTGCAGGTGATTCACTATCAAACAGCGGGGGGAATTGGCTGCATCTCCCGTGACAGAGATATACTGTAGATGATCTGTATATATGCTTTTGTTCATAAATGGCGGTACCTACTAAACATCCAATAATAACCATATTCAAGCAAGAAACTAATACTTTTGGAGGTACACCATTTTTTGGCAAACCCATATATCTAGAATGGCGGTATATCATAGATCCCATGAGAAGCAGAGAACTTGACCGGCAAACAATCCGAATATAAGCACATATTTGCATGCACCAAGCAAAAAGTGTGAGGATGCTAGATTCCAGATACAACGAAGAACGCATAAACAAACGTCCCAACAGCAAGGTACTCGCACCCATCGCATGACAATCGTCTACCACAGCTGACAGCGTTTGAATCGACCCTCATTCACGTGGTGGGTGCTTCCTTTGCAATAGGGGCTCTACCAAATCATAGGCGACTCCCATTTGTGGAAGACATGGGATGATGTTTGTCGCAGGTATGGCTTCGAGTTTGATTAGATAAGTGCTTTCTGGTGGCTTCTGACTTGAAACAGATTTTTTTTCTAGTACCCAGGATGATTCACGACTTGAATAAGCATGCAGCGTGGGCAGTGGTTGATCTATTCACAGGGTTGTTGCTTTCGATCAAAGTATAAGTGAGATCATGGTACGTCAGATGGATGGACTTGGACTTGTGAGCCGAAGGATCTGTATGGGGGGTGGTCGCGAATGATGCTATCCCAAGCATCTCAAAATGATCAGTTTTGAACAAGATGGACATAGGGGGGGGTACACAATCTGGCTCTGGTTCCCAGCTGGGTTTCAGAAATCGTTGGGGAAACCAAACCTCTTTAGAATTGTGTCATTTCCATCAAATGATGGTACCTCCAGTCATATATGAACCCCATTTTTTGCCGTGGATTCGGGATGCACAGAACTGACCCCTGGAGTGCGCCACATGCGACACATGGAGACCCAGGACGTTTGGAGTTTGTTCATCATCATTGACGCTGATGCACCTCGCCGATGGCGTTGTGATGTGTCCGTTGGAGTCCACATCTTTGGTCTCGCCTCAATGGTTTGGTTCGTTTACGGTAGCTTTAAATGGCGAGCTGGGTCGATATTAACCAACCAACGAATGGGGGATCATAACCAAGCATTTTTATAGGGAAAACCAAGGGTACAGGGTTTTGACCCACAGCCAAATAGGTGTTTCTCAAAATAGGGGTACCCCCAAATCATCCCTTAGCAACCATTTCATGGTAATAAACCATCCATTTTGGGGGCTCCCTATTTTGAGAGAGCACCAAATGTTTGTGTGACTTGTGCAGTCGGAGGACAGAAACATGGGCAGCACGCTCCGCTACAGTTCTTTCGATGATTAGTTACTAGCGGCCTGCAAGGCTGTGTCATTAAACAGGCCAAGATTAGTTCCTTGGTCCATGATGAGCATGTTGAACAAACATGAATAATTATGAATGATGAATAAACCACGCATTAAACAATGTTTATTGATGGATCATATCATTTTTCAAGAATATATATTATATATTTGATTTGTGTTTCACAATCGATCATGTTAATGTTAGAATTATCAAACATGTTATTGAACATGAATGACCCTGGAGTTTTTGTTCATACGCACCAGGAACACGGAAACTGGTAGAGACCACAAGAGTTTGATCAGATGTGCCGTGATCCTTGTGCTGGGTGTGTAGTCTCAGATATCTCATCTATGATTTGATTTCCTCAAGGTCCAATCGCCTGATGACTATGATCTGATGAAGAGCTTGTCGTCAAGATCCATGTGTTTTTGCGGAGAGTTTCATCTTGTGCCAAGACGCCCGTGCAAACATCATGGTCACTGCTTCAGAAGCTATGGGTGGAAGTTCTTTCACTATGACTATGACTATTAGATTGTTTGGAGCTTTGCTCTCTGGATATGTTTTTGCCTTGCTTTGAAGAAAGCATATGGGTGTTTCTAAAAATAGGGGACCCCTGACCCCCCCAAATCATCCATCAATAATCATTTCTAATAAAAAGCCAGCCATTTTGTGGTACCCCTACGGCTTGAGAAATCATGAGAAATCCCCATGTGCATGATCTACGCTAAGTGGGTTTTCGGGAATGATCATCTTGGGAAATCCAATCAAGCGACCAGTGCGTCATCGGTATGACCAGCTTGGATGTGCGGCTGGGATCATAAGTGGTATATAACTCTGGTAACAAACCCGATAAGATAGGGTCATAAACATCCATGATTATAAGGTAAGCTCATAAACATCCCTGGTCAGAAAATCAAATTTCTTCACTCCCGGTGAGGAACCATTGATAAAACACTTTGTTCATGGAAACATGACGCTTTGCTCGGGGAAACACGGCATTTTTCTCAACGTAGGAACTATTTCGGGCAAGGTATGACTGTTGAAAACTATCTCGGAGAGATTCTTGGAATCTGCGAAAGGCTTTAGCGAAGGGGTCAACACAAGTCTGCCCCAAGCACGGCGAGACCTCCATGATGTGAACAGTGCTAGTGACACCTAGTGACCCAAATTATGACAAGTACAATTACAATGGCAGACGTGATCTATCATTTTCTTCAAGCAGATGTGCTGATCATTCAGATAGTGGTTTCTCAAAATGGTTGGTTTATTGCTACTAATGACTACTAGTGGATGATTTGGGGGTACCCCTATGGCTTGAGAAACCACCAGATGTAAAAAATTGGTCGTGTCATTACACGAGAGCGCCATTCATCGCCACCACAGCATCCCCCGTTACGGCGCGATGTCTCCCCCCGCGCCGCCTTGCGAGGAAAACGGTACCATAAGCCTGGACGAGTTCGTTTCAGGCCTGCCTAGTGGCATGATGTTTGGCCCACAAAAAAAGATTTATAATGATTTTGGGGGTTTCTCAAAATAGGGGACCCAAAAAATGGTGGGTTTATTACTATAAATGACTACTAGTGGATGATTGGGGGGTAATGATGGTTTCTCAAGCCATAGGGGTACCCCAAAGTCATGGCTGATTCATTATTATAAATGGTTAATTAATAGTGGATGATTTGGGGGTACCCCTATGGCTTGAGAAACACCCATATAAAAAAAGGTGTGGATGCATCATGAATACCATGAATTTATACCATGAACTGATACCATGAATCTATACAATGAATTGATACCATGAATCGATACAATGAATTGATACCATGAATCGATACAATGAACTAATACCATGAATCGATACAATGAATGAATGATACAGCATTAATGCCTGATCATAGCATGAATGCCATTGACTCGTGCAGCAAGGGAGCATGGTGCGCCAATGGCTAAGAGCTGTGCCCACGTCAGGCATTGCGGGCTGATGTACATCAAATATCAAACAGCTATAAATGGCATGGCATACTGTAGCCCATACATGCTCACGGCAGGACTGTCAGGACCCCAAGGCGAGGTGAACTCGTCTTTTTTTGGCTTTGTCACCTATTTTTCAACTTGTGAATTGGCCGCTTTCCGCTTGCTCGCCTGACCTAGTTCTTTGGTAACCATGGCACGTCAAACACTGATAGGTAGAACGACGCATGCCCCCAACTTAGGTGTGCTTCTTCACAAAGCATTTAGCAACTGAGTCATATCTAACGTCAATCATCCAATCATCCTATATGGCTATGGGTCAAAACCCTGTACCCCTGGTTCCCCTATCATTAACCATTGTTTTCCCTTTGATTGTTGGTCATTGTGCCCCATTATTGGTTGGTTAATATTGACCCATAGCCATATCCTATATCCATCAAGTTACAGAACCTCTTTCGGTGCCACTGTGCCACCACCAAGAATCTGTGGCACTTTGCAGCGCGGGTGAAGCCAGCTGTGGGGCATCCCCGTTTGACCTTGGCTTATCAAACATTCTATGTATATATGTATATGTGTATATATAACTATATTTATTTATATATATCTATATCTATATATATGTATATATAATATATATCTATATTTCTTTTTTTGCGGGTAAACCTAAGGAGCAGCTCCGGTTTGAAAAGTCACCGCTAGACTTGTGGCAGGACTGCTCAGCTATGGATCGAAGTCTACAGGATGATCGGATTCCCTTCCAATACTTGATGGCACCAGAGTGCTGCTGTTTCCAGGCCTTTGATTTGTCTACAAATGATCTAATTTCCCTCGCCGTGTTAGATCACTCGAGGGCATTCTAGGTTTACCGGTACGTTGATATAGCAACAGAATCAAGATTTGTTACTTGTTGTGGTTGTTGGAACAATAGTCCGATTTTGCACCAGCCAACCTATAGCTATACAACTGTCATAGCGACATCTACTGCACACCAACAAAACTCGTTATAGCGAAAACATGTAAAAGCAAGCAATCCATGGGTTCAACCATTCTAATTCTCCTTAGCAACGGCTATTATATAACCGTTACTGAGTTACTGACCATGAAATAGTACTGACACCATGAAACAAGCTGCAAACCATGAATTCCGGTACTGACCTTCGAAACCATTTCTTACTGGCCACTAAAACTATGAAGCCAATCAACCAGTA
Organism: Symbiodinium kawagutii; assembly: GCA_009767595.1. Lineage (NCBI taxonomy): Eukaryota > Dinophyceae > Suessiales > Symbiodiniaceae > Symbiodinium > Symbiodinium kawagutii. Next base: position 221,225 of record VSDK01021254.1, read on the forward strand.
GAACCAGTACAAGCCGTTACCAACCCTGACCAACTGCCACCAAACAGATATATACCGAACATGACCCCTGCTGACCATTACAAACCATTACACCCATTCTGAACCGTTGCTGTACCACTAGTCACAAGCCAAGCAGAGCAGCCAAGAACATCCTGCTGTAGGGGTACCACGCTGTACCTGCTGATGTTTGGCAGCACTTTTGCACGTCGCCAGGCTGCATGCAGTTGCATGGAACGGCGAAGAGTTTTCAGCTCGCGAAGATGAGCTACGAAAACAAGGTGCATCCGAGACCATTGGGGTGGTTGATGGATGTTCAAGGCGTCTAAGGATGGGTCACTAGATACAGTATTTCATGGATGCGCTATGATGCTTCATTGATTGTTTCTTCGCGGTGAAGTATGCTAAGACATGCTAAATGCTAACACAATAGTTTGTATATATGTATATGAAATATTATATTTTTCTTATGACGGTGAACCATGCCTATCAATATTAGTCATGGCAATTGATGGGCGACTATGAAAGTTCATGCTCATACGGGCTGACGGATTATGCGCAACAAGTTTTTTCTCAGGGCCACTGAGCAATCAATGACCTTTAGCAGTCCGACATATATTGCCTATGGCTGCCCGGCATCATTATCAAGGTTGATCCGTAGGACAGCTGCAATTAGGATGTAGGAGTTTCACCCGATTTGGAGAAATTGCATATCAATTAAGCAATATCAACTATCCCTCCGATTGTTAATTAAGCAGCAAATTGTCACAGGATTGCTGCAAATCAACTACCCTGCTTAATTGTCACAGCATTGTGTTTGCTCTTTGCATATCAACTATCAACCCCCATATTGCTATCTCAAAAATCTCCCTAATGCATCAATCCGCGTTTTTCTGGCCATAGCTGCTGCTGACCCCCTTGGTACGACCATCCATGTGGACGCACTGTCGCTGTCTATTTCCTTCTTGAAGGCCCCAGTTCCTTACGATGAGATTGGGACCCCAAGCCTTGCAGGGCTTGATCCATGGGTCCTCAGCTTAGAAGTTGGTAAAACTGCGGCTTTCCACTTGGTAACTGGTTTACTCCAAAGAAACATGCGAAGGCACGTTGACCAGTCTTGAACAGTTGGTCGTACCATGAAGCAGCGGACCATCACTGGGTCCCTGTCGCAGATCAGACTGATCAGACGTTTGCAAGCTACTGCCGGGCCTCAGGCCCCAGAGAACTAGCCAGCTACTGCCCAGGAAGTTTTGCACCTTCTTCTATCGGTATTTCAAAATAACTATAATCTGTTTTGGTGTTCTCCTTTTGTTTAACTAAAAGCCGAGTCAAAAAAACTGCTCTCACGGAATCCCATATTTGGTCCCTTTGATACCGTACTACTCTTGACAGACCAGATGCTGCTTTGCACAGTCAATTCCTGTGCTGCCAAGTTCTCCAACCGCTGTCTCGTCAATGAGGGTACAGCAACACATGACCTACCAGTCAGTCTATCCAGCAAGTCGTGTGAGTATGATTTAAATCAACTAATTCTATGAGTGCTGGTACCTATCATCAATCTTATGCGAGGTGATGTTTTTTCCCCAAGAATCACCAGTACAACATCATTTGATATTTGGGTATATTACTTCTTGGTGGTGTCAATTTTCTTTATTGATGGCTTCTCATAGACCTGTGCAGGTTTGTTTGTGGCCTGCGATGGCCCGCGGCAATGTTGCCCACCTGGTCTCATGTTTAACCGTCTCCCGCAGTGTGACCCCTCAGTGCAGTCGCAATGCATTGCGTCAAGCCGTGACTCAGGTAACGAGACGCGAGATCAAACATCTCGGCGTGCAGGCGTGACGGTCCTTGGGGGGTGCTGTATGTTGTTGCTATTGCTGCAGTGCGTGGTAAAAGAAGTAGCAGTAGCAGTGGGAGTAGTGGTAGGAGTAGGAGTGGGAGTGGTAGCTGGAGTAGGAGTGCGAGTATATAGAAGTAGGAGTGGGAGTGTGAGTAGAAGTAGGACTAGAAGAAGTAGCAGTAGCAGTAGCAGTAGCAGCAGCCGTAGCAGTAGCAGTAGCAGTAGCATTAGTAGCAGTAGTAGCAGTAGCAGTAGCAGGAGTAGTAGTATTATTAGTAGTTGTAGTAGTTGTAGTAGTAGTAGTAGTAGTAGTAGTAGTTGTTGTTGTTGTTGTTGTAGTTGTAGTTGTAGTTGTAGTTGTAGTTGTAGTAGTAGTAGTAGTAGTAGTAGTAGTAGTAGTTGTTGTTGTTGTTGTTGTTGTTGTTGTTGTTGTTGTTGTTGTTGTTGTTGTTATTGTTGTTGTAGTTGTTGTAGTAGTACCGGGTAGTTCATAAAAAACAGCCATCCTTCAAAAGCACAAATGAAAGTTGTTAACCCCCGTTCCCCCCTTTTCAATGTTGGTGGAGTTTTTGGGTCGCTGGCGGCGTTCAAAAAAAACAGCCATTTATGTTGTTGCTGCGGGCAGCTTTACCGTCAACATTGACATCGGGGTGCAAGGGGTTGCCATTGTCTTAGCGGTGGTTCATCTCGGATGGCTGTTTTTTCTGAACTACCCGGGGAAAGTTTTTATGGCAAGACTGAGTGGTCCCTCGCGGCATCTGCTCCACACATCTTGGACAAGATAAGTTGCTCCTAGCCTGTGAAGCACGACGGAGGACGCATTTGGCCATCCTTTTTGGAAGTCTTGGCCCTGCCCTTGAGGCGCGCTGGGAGGCTCGACGTGCCAGATGTGGTTTCACCTGGCCCTGCCATGGGATTGACAGTCAACATAACAGTCAACATACAGTCAACACGACAGTCAACACGACAGTCAACACGACAGTCAACACGACAGTCAACACGAGCACTTTTATTGTAAATTCTCAGCGAAAACGCGTTTCGGGGAACAATTCCAAGATTTTCGAAAATATTAGGACCCTTGGGGCTCCCAATGCTCCAAAATGGCATTTCCCCTTGTAAATAAAAGAGAAATTGCTGGTGTTGACTGTCGTGTTGACTGTCGTGTTGACTGTATGTTGACTGTTATGTTGACTGTCAATCCCATGGCAGGGCCATTTGAAACCACATTTGGCGCGTCAAGCCTCCCGGCGCGGGTCAAGGACAGGGCCAAGACTTCCAAAAAGGATGGTCAAATGCGTCCTCCGGTCCTCCGTCGTGCTTCACAGGCTAGGAGCAAGTTATCTTGTCCAAGATGTGTGGAGCAGATGCCGCGAGGGACCACTCAGTCTTGCCATTAAAACTTTCCCGGACTGAAGGTCAAGATGTGTGT
>VSDK01021254.1:225057-250275 GCA_009767595.1 Symbiodinium kawagutii
AGTCGTCGTGTTCGTCGTCGTCGTCGTCGTCGTCGTCGTCGTCGTAGTAGTAGTAGTAGTAGTAGAAGTAGTAGTAGTAACAATAATAGTAGTAGTAGTAGTAGTAGTAGTAGTAGCAGCAGTAGTCGTAGTAGTAGTAGTAGTAGTAGTCGTAGTCGTAGTCGTAGTCGTAGTCGTCATCATAGAAAAAGGTATTGTGGTTTTTTCGTGGTTCCTTCATAGCCATGGCGGGTACCCAATCAGCAAATACACAAACTCCACGTGTTGCTTTTGTGTTGGTATGTGTGAACTGCTCAGTTTTTTGAGATGGACTCATACATTGGTCCTAAGTCCTAAGGCATACCCGGATTCACCAAGTGGCTGTTGCTCGGGGCATCTCTATTTATACATTGGTGTGCCCAGTACCCAACTCCCAGTTGTGATTACTGTATGAAAACCCACTCAGTACAACAGTGCTGGAGGATAAGTCTACTTGTGACATAGGCACAGTCGCAAAACATGTTCCCCGCAGCTTGAAGGCTTGCATTAATCGGCAATTTGATCGAAATTATTTACCGATTCGCCTCCGACTGTACGACTGGTGAACGGTGAACATCCCAATAAAGACTAATTAGTTTGGTCATTTGGGGGATGTCCACCAGGGCTGCATTGTTTTGGCCCACTGCCAATTTTATAATTTCATTGTAATGCATCATACGTTGCTGATCGTGCCACGGATATAAATTGATTAACCATTACAATGCATATTTAGTACATAGCTAGCATATTTGCATATGGTGGTTTCTTAAACTAGGGGTACGCCAAAAATGGTTGGCTTATTACTAATAACGATTAATATTGGATGATTTAGGGGTAGCCCTATTTTGAGAAACCACCATATAATACATAAGTTCCAAAATCTCACCGTACACACAAACTGCAGCGTGGCCAGCGAGCGAAAGGCGGATCTTTTCTGGACATCAATTTACAACATCTCCCACATGCGGATGACGAAGATCACAAGCGGTTTATGGCCTTTCCTTGTATAGGGTGAACTGATCAATCATCAAATATCATGTATCATTTGTCAATGTTTGCACGCCATCCATTTGTACAATGGGAAATTATTTTGCCATGTTTTGCCTTTAATGATGAATCCTTGCTCTGAAGCCACGGTTGATGAGTTGATCAGGGTTATTGATGAGGATGACTATAAGTTGAAGATGTTTGATGGCTGCTCCATGATTATGATACACCATAGTGGCCAACCATTATGGAAGATGGTGGTCGGCAAAGGTTCCTGCATCAACATGATGAATTAACTATCATCGAAGATGATTTTCAAATCAATACATGTTGATACCATTCTATGACCACCATTTGAAATGATTCCAAAAAAACCGCGGTTCAGGATGGTTAATAGTGGTTGATCATTGTCAACAAGCTATCCTTTGTCTTGGCCTTTCCCTCTCGGCCACAGGTTTCACAGTTGCACGACTATTTCCGCCTCGGGGGGGAAAACGAGCCACTGCTGCGGGGCGAGAGACGTGAAAATAGTGTTTTTCAATCCATGTTTGATACATATGGGTGTTTCTCAAAATGGGGGACCCCCAAAAATGGTTGGTTTATCACTATAAATGACTGCTTTTGGATGATTTAGGAGTCCCCTATTTTGAGAACCACCCATATGGCTATGGGTCAATGTTAGCCATCAACAATGGGGGATGATAACCAACCATTTTATAGAGAAAACACTGATTGATGATAGGGGAACCAGGGGTACAGGGTTTAACCCACTGCCACATATTTAGTTGGCGCTTTGAAACTTTCTTCATCAATAGTTGGGATGGTGGTTGACTGATATTTTCTGTCGAAGCCACCGACCATTTATATTTACTAACAGGCGGTGAATGAGCGCCAATAGTGGTTGAATACACCAAGGAGATCCAAGGAGGGGGTTCAATATGTCCATAGTTTGCTCCCCAAGTGGCTGTTGGCTTCCCTAGGGATGACTGAGGGTTTTGCCAAGAGGATAAGCCCATACTCTGATGATCTCTCATGTCATGATATATCATTATCTATAGTATAGTGTTTTTATCTTTACGCATATTAGAACTAGACACCTTATATGAACCAAACATTACCAGCTTCTTAAACATTAAGCAGCTACCTAGCAGAGTGCGGCAGTAGATGATGAAGGGCCTGAAGCGAGTCGCCTTTGGGATTTATTACGTTTTAGTAAGACTAACAGGTCTCATAGATTTGTTTGTGTGCATATATTTTCATATACACATGTATGCATATGTACTCAAAAATATGTACATTTGTATGCAATGTATACATGTACACATTTATGCAGGCACATTGAATGGACTTGAGAATCCTACATGATTGTATATTGGTAACCTGAGATAGTGGTTCCTTCAGCTATTTCTATTCAAGTAAAGCGTGCACTACTGGTCCTTTATAGTGTGTATTGCCCAGATGGAATGATTTCACGGAATGGCAAACATATTTATGACCCATTTGACACTGCATTTTGTATATTCCAAGCAGTATTATTCGTTATTGAACATGAATCCGCATCAGTGGCAATGCACTATCAATCTTTTGAATCGATCTATGTTGGTTGCTATGTCTTATCATTTCCGGATGCATACCTTCCTTGTTGCTTAGAATCCCTCAAGGGTTATTTTGCCATCAATTACACATCTAATTTCAAACGGCTATGGGTCAATATTAAGCAACAAATTTCGGGGGGGATAATGACAAAGCAATGATAAGGAAAACAATGGTTAATGATAGGGGAGCCAGGGGCACAGGGTTTTGACCCACAGCCAAACAAACATCGAACAAATCATCATTGTCAGACATTCCCAGCGGTTGACGACTCCTAGTTGTGAAAAAGGCCTTTATTAGTACTATTAGCCATTCCATACTAGTACTATATTAACGCTTTGATACTAGGACTATGGAATGGTTATCAACCATTCCAGTGATCAACCATTGCAGTGACGATTAACCATTCCACAGTGATGTGAACATACCATCATTACTTGCATTGCATACTCAAACCATGTACTATTGATGAATCATTCCATCAATCGATAACATATACCATTAAGGAACCATTCCTATATCCATTCATCATTCCGCAGTGTCAATAACCATGAGACTGACTGTCAAAGGACCATTTCTATGAACCATCACCATTCATCATGTCAACCATTCCTCTATCCATGGATCCCATCTTTCATCACTCCATTGATGCAACACTTAAAAACATCTGATGAAATCCGAGAAACCCTCCGAAACCATCCATTTCCAGTGATCAAACTGGTGGATCAGCCAACCATCCAGGGAATGATCACCAGTTTGATCACCGGTTTGATCACCTCAACCAAATGGAGGACGGTGGCTTCCAGGGAATCACCAGGGCGGGTCGCTCCCCTGGAGGCTCCACCATGAGCGGAGCGCTGGGTCTGGGCGGTTTCAGCGTCCGCCGCTGCGCTGACGCGGGCAACCTGGGCCAGTGCCTACGGGAGGCGCGCGCAGAGCGAGTTTCACGGCGATGAAGAGGTCCTGGGTAGGAACTACTGGTTGACTTCTGGTTAGTTAATGGTGATTAATGGCCAGTTTTTATGATTAATGGTGATTAACGGTCAATTAATTGGTCAATTAACCACCATTAATTGACTTCTGGTTGGTTAATGGCCAGTTTTTAAAGCTGGTTAATGGTGATTAAAAGTGCTCAATTAATGATTGATACATGATTCATGACTTTTAAGCAATAGGTGAACCAAGTAGCTGATGGTGAACAGGGTGGTTAAGTGATAGTCATTGTTGACAGTATGATGGTGCATACCATGGTCATGGGTGGTTACTGGTTCATGAGTCCCCCCCATGAAGGCCAGTGCTGGTGTAGCCGACTTGATTTGGCGCATCTGGAGTCAACGGTGGTTAATGATGCTTATACAATTGATGATTAATGTTTGTTACTAAGTTTACTAATGCTAGTTGATTGATGGTTGATTGATACGTTTAACAATGGGAATGATGGTGGTTGCAGATGGCTGGTGGTTTGTGAATGATGGGTGATATCATTAGTAGTCAGAAATTAATCTACCAGAATATGAGATTAGGATTAGTATTGGCTAAGAGTGGTAGGATGGATACTGATATTGATGGTCAATTTGCTAGCGAACAACGAGGGTTCGTGATACTTGATATTGGTTAATTAACACCAGGACTGATATAGTGCTTGACTGACAATTTTCAGGAACAATTGGCAAACCTGCACCATGATGGAGAATCATGATTGATAGTGTTTGATGGCAGATAAAGGTTCACGATGGCCAATACAGTGTTAATGATGCTTGATATTCATTGACATTTTTGCTTAATGACTTTGATAGTTTATCTATCTGGCAGTGAAGGTTGCTTGTGTTGCCAACGCATTGGGTTGCGAATGAACATGGGGGGTTGAACTGCAGGAACATTAAAAAATCTCCTTTGACGAACACGCCACCAACAAGTACTGTAGGATGTTTTGTTCATGAATGATTCAATTCACCTCTCAAATTGAGCATTCAAAGGACCTGTTTGGGGAATCCCACCACCCAGGGCCACCCATGGGATGACCAGGGGCCCCTGCCGTTGGAGGCCTTGAAAGGAAACCTGGTGCCCTTCATCCTGGCGGAAGCCTCCTGCACAGTTCACGCCATGGAGGCTCTACTCGCAGCAGGTGCGGAAGGGATTGTGAGCCACGACACGTCGCGTGAGGACCTGGCGTTCGAACCTAGACCCAAGGTATACTCAAGGTACACCCTTAAGGTATACGCAATGTATACGCAATGTAGGACTTTGCTGTTCCCTGTATACTAGAAAAAATCGCATGCGTTGCGAGGCTGTCAAATTTAGGAACGGTAAAGGCTGCAGTTCCGTGATGCATCGCGTTCACAAACCGTCCGTCAGGCGGCAGTAATGCTGTACATGGGTGCGCGCAGGAAACCATTCGTTTTGCGGGGTACCACCATTTTGGCACACACCCATATGATGGCATCTCACTCAACCACCCGTCTGCAGCTTGGAAAGCAGACGCTATTTTTCTTTGAGCTGATGGGTGGATGCGGCAGATGTGGAAGGGTCAGCATCAATGGCCAATGGGCCGCCGGGCAGTAAACGACCTATATGGTAGCCTCTAGGTATGACCACCTTGAGTCAATGGCCTGTGTGGCACCAGCCAGCTTGGGATGACATACCTTCATCAAGTATCATGAACCAGGATTATCTATCATGAACATTCGCTGGCATTAACCATCATTAACACGAATCAACTCTCATTAATCATGAAACGTAGTACGAACCATCAACCATGTATCACAATCAACATGCTGTTGGTGGTGTTGACTGCTGTATACTGCTGTTAATGACCATTTAATGGTCATTCATTAACCATCATCCCCATTCACCAACAGTAACGATGACCACCATTCATCGACATGAACCGTTATCAACATCCACTAACCATTCACCATGTTATACTAATCAACATGAACCAACCAGTTTGAAGTGCTGGGGATGACGACCGGTGACCGCTCGGCTCAGACGTGATGACGGAGCCGCTGGCGCAGTGCGTCAGCATGCGCCTGGCGGCCTTGGAGCAGAGGCGGCAACGCGTGACTTGGGTCGCAGCCGATCCACGGGGCGTTGGACCGTGGTGGTGTCAGCCACGGTAGGTATAGCGTGTGGTGAAGATTTAACGGTGGGATGTGGTGGTTTCTGATTCGGTAGGTCGTTTATTCTGATTAATAATAGGGAATAGTAGATAAACTTATGGTTAATAACAGGTAGTTGATTATGATCAAAGATAGGGAATAAGAAACAACAATAAGGGAACAAACCACTACTATATGGTGCTTTCTTAAGCCATATCTTACCCCCTAAAATGGTTATATGGTTGGTTTATCACTAATGGTTTTCTACTGGATGATTTGGGGGGTACCCCTCTTCTGTTTTGAGAAATGCCCATATTTAGATAGTAAGGGATGATAGCTTCAATGCATATACATGAGTTTCTTTGTAACGAATACAGAATATATTCCCCACGTCACTGGTGGTAAGCCTAACAATGGTCATGACCTTGTGTTTCTTTGGAGTAGCACCATGTAGCACCGTTGTAATAGAGGACTGCGCCTGCTGAATCGTTGAAACTCCCGGCAGTTTCTTTGGGGCCGATGCTCCACCGAGTTTTTGGGCGAACTGCCAAAAAGGTATCATCTATCTATCGCCAAAAAATGTTTCGGATCCATTCCGCTCGTGTTTTGTCGAAATGGCTGCGCATTGCCTTGGCACTCCAAGGACTACAAGCGTTTTTTCGCCAACGCTTTGAGATCATCCATCCTCTCTGGAAGCTGCATTGCGTTTCCTGGCAGGAAATTCTGGTGGGGGTCTTGAGGTCATCTCTGGATCAGGAGATTAGAAGTGTCTCAGGAGTAGCAGTAGAATTCTGATTCGCCGCTAGGCTTCCACCCGTGGACTTTGCCTCACGATGCATCATGTTGGTCATACTTTTGGGAAGTTGGACAAGTCCATTGATTTGGCAAGCCAAAGAGCTGTGCAACAAACAGCTGAGTTGACAGCGCCGCCACACCATGGGTTTCTTCACGGCGTGGTGAGTGGCTTCTGACACTGATCCCAAGATGGGGTTGGGTGTCCATAACCAGCAAAAGGTACCCCAAACGTGGGGTGTCAAGAATGATGTCAGGATGGTTGGACATGTGCCATCATTCCAGGTGAGCCCAGCAATGACAGTGGCATTTCCCCAGTTTTTGATGGGTATCCTCCCTGGGTATCCTCCCTAGGTATCCTCCCAAGTATCCCCCTGGGTGTCCTCCCTGGGTGTCGTCCCTGGGTATCCCTTCGCCCCAGGCTGGTCTTCGAAGACGACACCGTGGTGGATCTCGGGGAGGAGGCCTGGCTCCAACGAACGCCTTCCCAGTCCAGCTTGGAGGCGGGACGAAAGCTTGAGCCGGTGCTTGGTGCCGAATGTGTTTTTTTTGAATAGGTAGTTTGTTATGGTTATATGGCCTTGGGTCAATATAAACCAACCAATAATGGGGGATAATGACTCCCAGCTATTTTATGTGAGAAACAATGGTTATTTTATAGGTAGTTGATTGTGGTTAAAAATAGGGAATAAATGGGAATACATAACAAACAACTACTCTGTAGTTGTAATATTTGTTCAAATAGATAGTTATAATAGGCAGGTAGTTGTAAAAAGTTTACCTTTTTTTGGGAATAAGTAGTAAAGTCTTTTTGGAAAAGGTAGTAAAGATAAACAATTACCCAATAGTAATTACTATTGTGGTTGAAAATAGGGAATAAACAACTACTCTGTAGTTGATGATAGGGACTAACACCCAACAATGAGGATTAAACAACTACTGTATCTGTATGGTGGTTTCTCAAACCATAGAGGTGACCAAAAGCTGGGTGCTCGGCTCCATGGTGGGTACCCACCATCACAACCAGAACTGTTTCAGGGCCCCTAGATTCAGTATGAAGCCATGGCCTGTGGCAGTAGTGGGCTGCCACACTCAACATTTACAGTGTAAATGGTGAGTATTGGATGATTTGGTGGGTTCCTTAGTTTGAGAAACACCTGTATGTTGATGGTATGACTGCAATGATTGAGTTTTTGAAGATGGTTTCATGGTGGGTGGTTCATGGTTGGCGATGTCTTATTGTCAAGTTATAAACCAGTAAACTGTTAGGCCATGGAAGGACCCCAGCAATTGGTCGAGAAACGGGAATCCGGGTTGCCAAATCCAGCCACTATACGCCCGTTATGAGTTACAGCGTGACAAACAGTCAATGATGCTTGTTTTAATGTTGTTCATGCGGCAAAGCATAACCTTGATGCCCGTCAATTGTAATGAAGCATGAAGCATGAACGGTTTACCATCATTTCACCCACAAAGATCAATGAAATAATTGTTGTCCTATAGGTAAGCACTAGTATATATATATATTTACCCTGGTAGCCAAACCCCCTTTGAAAGAAAGGTCGTTCCAATAACCACCTTTGATTTTAAGTGTATAAGTTGAAAATTGGCAAGTGCTCAAAAGTCAGTTTTGCCAGTTACTCCTACAAAACGCCATGTATAATATTTTTTTCCGCTTTATTCATTAATCAACATCCCTTCTCCAATCATACCAGGGCTGACCGGTTCAACATTGGCTCCAGGTTATCCACTCGAGAGGTACCACACTGGCAGAAAACTTGGTAACACAATCAAAGATCGATGTAGTAAACGCGCACAAATGCAAATCAAACACCTTGGATATGCCCTGTGTAAGGTTATCATTTACCCTATAAACGTTTGTACTTCAGAATTATGTTTCAGATTCTTGCAATAAACGAGAGTTGCACTACAGCCACGACATCATTGTTTTACAAGACCTATTGCTTTGTCAATCGAAACCACAGACGAATGGATGATATGAGGTACACCAAAGACCCAAATACCGGAAGCGACCACATGAAATAATCCATGGTTCGCGGTACTGGAGAGTCGACACCACCTGCAGATGGATGTCTTACAAAACATTGCAATCTAGAATATTTCTTTTCAAAACCCATGACTACTGCAAGCAAAAGAAATCCTTCCAGTGAATAAACCTGCACATGCCCAAAAAGTAGTGCTGGTTGCTGTCAGGATATCAGTGGCGCAGGTCCCAGCAGCAAAACGTAATATACGTGGAAGTACGTGGATAGGTCAAAGCAATTACTTCAACTACACGATTGACAATGATCATCTACGGTAGATGTTCAACAAAAAGAGCAACAAAATTCCCGATTGGTTACAAGTGACATGGAGCATTGCATTGTTTTCAGGAACAGCACTTTCGTCGTTGATGGACGTATTTAGACAAATGGGTACCCGACCTTGGTTTATCAATTTATCCCAAGGTAGCTATTCTAGTGGAACATCTAGTGCGCCTAAGACAGTTGTCCGCGAACTGTCAAGTTCGGCTTGCTTGGCCAACCTCTGCGCAGTCCCCTCCAGCGGAGCTTTATATAACTGGGTGATTCTTTGGTTCCATTGGCATTGCTAGGCCAAGGGTTGTAAAAGGTTTGGGCAACATTGAATTACAGTGCGAACTCAAAATGACACAACATACCTGATTTTGTGTTTTTTCCGGATTGCGATTTTTAGGTACCCGTGGTTCACGGATATTAAAGGGGGTTCACGGAAAAGAAAGGGGGTTCACGAAAATTTCACGCTCAATTCACGGGGGTTCACGCTAAATTTTTGAAAAGCCAACAAAAAGTTTGTTAGCTGTTTGAAGGAAATGTTGTCACGATAGCTGCACTCTCTTGGCTGTACCTTGCGCACACACATTCCAAAATCTTCATGAGCTCACTGTTGCCGACATGTTGCAGAAAGAGGTCGTGCTAGTGCACCGAAAAGCAAGTTGACAGAAGTCAATGCTTGCAAAAATACCAAAATTGAAATAGTGAAAAAATATACAAGGCTTTTGTTGTAAGGTTCGTTGACCTCAGCATATCTAATCAACATGCAGTACACAATGATAGATATACTGACTTCAAGCCCGATCCTGCCAAAAAATGTTGTTCGAACATTTGGTGATTAAATTCCCATTCTTTCTTGATGAATCTTAAACCTGCTGTGCCATTTACAATGTTGCAAGGCTGAGATCACCTTGCCAGCCCGTTCTGGAGCACATTGATGGTGTATCCGGTGGATTAATTCCAACGAGCTAATGTAAGTTGAATAATTCCTATTTGCAACAACTGAAGGGGAAGGGAGGATGCACCTGAATCAATGTCGATGTTTCTTTCACCACTGACTTGTTCGTAGGCACCTAAATCTTCAAGCAATCAAAGGTTCGCTGTATTGGTTCTTTGTGGGTCGGTACACGGCGCCCTTGGACTTGCACAGGAAACTAGACCTCGCTTCATCAGTCAGTGGCTTCCACCTAAACATAACACAGCCATCCCCACATGTCCTGCAGCCCCAGTTGACCAAAGTCATTGACAAAACACATGTATTCACACCAACAAGTACTTAAGTGAGTCAGGAACCAGGCCAGCAATCATTTGTCAATGCTCGCCGACATTCCAGGGAAACCCAGGCGATTGACATGAGCTACTGGTGCTTAAGTTGCCTTTAGGACCTTTTGGGGAAGGGTCGAAAATGTTTACTATGCAAACTACTTCGTGCCGATTCTGGCCCGTTATGGTGCATTTATTTTGAGAATCATATTCCAAACTAATCTACCTTTACTTCCATCATTGAGGATCTAAACCATATCAGGCGAAAAACTAGTGAGTATTCATCCAAAGCCCAAACATTTGGGTCAGACCCACTCCATCCACGCCAGAAGCCACATGTGGACCTGCAAATTTGCAAAGAATGGTCGTTACCGAACCCCCTTTCATTTAAAGGTCGATGGACCCTAGGGTTTATATATATATATATATATATAGTTGGTTCTAAGTTGTAAGGGCATTGACCATGAATCATTACTGGTTATCCACCAGATTCCCTCTTACTGAACCTTTACGCAACTGTTGTCAACCAACTGAGTTCATGGATTTTCAGGGAATTTTCATGGGCTTTCATAGATTTTCATGGATTTTCATGGGCTTTCATAGATTTTCATAGATTTTCTGTGAAAAATCACCTTCAATCAACCCACCTTTTCTCGACCCCGCACTTGTGAGGTGCTGCCGGATGAATGGAGCCTGTCGTGCTTCTTCAGTGGTGCCTAGGAATGATATGTAGCGGGCGGCAGATTTTGTTTGCAAAGCATGTAGCTGTACAAACATCCTAAAAGAAATATATCCAAGGTGTAACTGTCGCTGCGGAGTGCACCTTGGACGTTTCTTTTAAGGATCAGTTATTTGGAAGAACAGCCGCCGGCACAAAGGTTCAGCTCTGCCGCCAGAGATCTTCACTCCCATGACCTTCAATGCTCGGGGCAAGGCCGGGCCGGTTGAATTGTGTTGTTTGAATGCAAGTTTTGGCTTCAACATGTTGATTTTCCCTGCATTTATACCTTTAACATCGTGATTTGATATTAAGCATGTACTGTATGTGTATATGATAATGTTAATTCAGTAAATCTATCCGTACCAAGTAGGCATTGAATGTTTCTGTGTTCATTGATTTTCTTTGTTGGCATATCCTCGTCTACCGACGACCTTGGTCGTCTCAGGCGCCTTTGCTGCTGCCCGACGGGTCAGACAATGGCATCCTGGCAATAAGTTTGACTGGAAAGGGGTTGGGGTCCTTTCTTTGAACCTTGAAGCAGGATGGAACAAGGTGGAACTAACGAATAACCTCCCCAAGGAGGGTGGAACCAATAAAGCATCTTGGGACACAGGGGCACTTCCAATACCAGTGCAGGTGCACTCACGTACTTAGCCCGAGGTGGTGCGAGTGATTGAAGTAGGTTCAACATGTTTCAACAGCAACCAAGGTTGTTTCTGCTGCCCCCGTTTCTGCTACACTCACTGTGGAAGATTGAGAATGAGTCGATCTTAGATGAAATCTGGGTTCATGGAGTTTCGCAGCCTCCCAAAGTTGTCTACTTTTAGTAGTTTTAGAATTCCGAATGTTTTTTTACTTGATATCTACATATGTGTGTGTTTCCAAGTTTTGGATGATAAATCTCCAATCCACATGTTGTAACATGGCTTAAGATGTCACATTCCTAGGGAGCTGCAGTGGTACACAATCCAGCAGCCGGGTACCCCCACTACTGTGGCAGCTCTGATGTGGAGGAATATTTGGCACCATTCAAAAGACTCCTCACAGACACTTGTGGGTAACAGGATGTAACAGGATGTAACAGCTACATAAGCTGAGCCAACAAAAGTAATGATGAGATAATCGCAACAGCAAGAATCAAATAACTTTGTTGAGGGGTGGCTCGAAATATGTTCCATTGTGACGAAGTCGTTAGCAAGTTCAAACAACAGGACGCCTGCAACTTGTGTGGATGGTAAACGAGTTTCGCAACAGTCAAAGTTAGCAGGTGCGGTCGCAGTTACAGTGCATGGCTCATGCTCATTGGAACGATCCTCTAAGTCTAGATCAAAGTAGAGGGATTTAGCCATGGATAGTTAGATCTAGATAGATGGTATACCTTCTAAATCCTTCTAGATCAAAGTAGATGGGATTGTCAACGTAGATGCCGATTCTGATCATGAGTATCAATGGGGGTACTCAGAGTTGGTGGTTTTGGTGGATACATGTGGATACCGTGGCTTTGGGTCACGTGGCTTTGGGTCAGCCAGGGGGTCACACCCCCTCGACCGTTTTTTTAATGTTTCACTTGTTTTACAATCCCCTGTGCCGGGATTTGATGCTTGCCGGCTGAGGTGTTTTTCAGAAGGTACAATGATATTATTGGTGCAATGCATTTTTATGTGTACTGTATATTCAATGTATAGAGGTTTGAATCATGTTACACAAATAGCCAGTAAAGTCATACAGTGTACTTGGGGTTGTCCTAAATAGTATTCCCCAAAACATCTCCAAATGATCATGAAGAATGGGAACACTCACCAGCTGAGTACTATACATGCATGAACTACGCTTAGTGACTGTCACACCGGCTGCTGAGCATTTATACAAATACGCGAAAACAGATATGGGCGCTTGCCATCATCATCGGCACCTCTGCGTGGAGGTGTGATGCCTGCGGAAGAAGTTGAAACAACACCTGCTCCGTTGCAGGAGCCCAACGCGCGGAGCGCATCACACAGCAAGCGACCGTGGTCGCAGTCGCGACCAGCTGAGGAACCAGAAAGCCTCGCAGGCTGTAGAGCTGGCACATCTCTATAGGAACATTTTCAGAAGGAAATAGAACCCAAAGCTTTGCTCTCGATATGTGCGGGTAAGTAAAAACTGGTCATAGCAAAGGCGCTCGCACAAATATGTAGTTGGTCAACGATAATCAATTTGAAATTATCCAATGATCGAAGATTCGTAAGGTGTACCAAAGCCAGCTCCATCACCCTGGTTACCACGAAAAGCAAGATTACTTATCAGGAGTTAGTGTCAGGAATAATAATATCAACAACTCTCACTGACTTTGCCAACAGCTTCATTCTTTGCGAGCATCGTCATCAGCCTGTAGAGAACACACATCAGTAGCCATTTTGGCAGTGAAGCACTGATTTGCCAGTCAGTTTACCCCCAAAGCTGGAGATTATCATGGCTACGAAGCCTTTGTGGTGGCTGGCGCCACAATCTACGATGAAGCAACCTCCAGTTATACAACCAGGATTCCAGGAGCGTCATTTTGTTGAGGGAACTTGAGGGAACCAGCGATTTGGTCATCATGTTTGAAACTTCTTGTTGATTTCAGATTATGTGTTTTCCCCACCCGGGGTTGACCAATGATCGCTATGAATCACTAGGATTCCTTCCAACCAAGCAAAAAACCAAGGATCACTATGGTGATGACTATGGATCACCAGGATTCCTTCCAACCACCCAACGCGCCCACCCAACCCAACCCAACCCAACCCACCCCAACCCAACCCAACCCAACCCAACCCAACCTAACCAACCATCCACCCGGGACATCCGTTCCCCAGGACCTCATGCTGCGGGCAGCCGGCGAGTTGCCCGAGAGCGGCGTGGGAACCACAAAGCACACCTTTGAAGCCAGCGAGGAGGAGATGACCAATCGCCACGACGCGGCAAGCAGTGCGGCCGTGGGTTTGATAGGCTTAGTAAATGGTCCAGAAATGGTGGTAATAGGAGCTGACGGTAGTTAGTAGGAGGTGATTGTAGTGGTTCGTAGATGTCAGTAATAGCCTGATAGGTGATAAGGGTGGTTAATCATAGCTGGTGATTTATTGTGGTGGTGGTTGGTAAATGTTAGCAATAGGTGACAACGGTGATAAGTAATGCTAGGTGTTAATTAGTGATAGTCAGTAATGATGATGATAGTTGTTGGTCATAGCTGATCTTCAACCATAATAGCTGCTTGGTGGTTTGATCGGCACGTCTTATAGGGCAATTACAGTGGTTAAAGATAGGGATAATGGTGAAGAACCATGAGATGACAAGTTTACGATTGTAATGAGTGACTCTGGCCATGACTATTAGGTGAATGAAGCTTGGTGACAACGGTCAATGGCCACTGTTGCTGTATTAGATCTTTAGTGTTGATGGTGAATGATGACTCATGATGGTCGTGTAATGGCTATTGCTATTTGGTGCCTATGGGTATGAGTAATAGCTGGTGGCTGATGTTCTTGAATCCTTTCTTTTGGAGATTGTTGAAGCATGTTCGCTCCCAAACCTCACGTTTGCCCAACCCCCCAACATGAGAGGTTGTGCAATTGATGATCAGGGACAAGATTTTAAAGAGACTGGCTATTTGCAGTGTTTCATGGTTTATGGTTCCGCTTTTTGTGTTTGCTTACAGCCCTTCTAATTTTGGTTGACTGTTTCTTCTATTTCGTATACTCCGTTGCTATACCTACCCAACTCAGTTTGTTTTGTATCATTGTTACTTGATAGTATTCCAATTTGTGACATATTGCAGCACGTTATGCATGATTGCAACTATATCGGTACATTTTGCTACCTGATGTTGCATTCCTCCTTGGTACTACCTGTGACTTGGCGCTGAACGCCACAGCGGTCTCAGGTGATCCCAAAGATACAAGGACATTGCTGGGCTTGTCCGGACGCCAAACTCTCGGATCCCTGGGGGACATGGGTCATGATTGACTAATGGTGGTGACGGCCATGGAAGGCCATAGGCCTGTGATAGTAGCATGGTGGTAAAGTGGCCATGGGTCAATATTAACCAACCAACTAATAAGGGATTGCCACCAACAATAACAGGGAAAACAATGGTTAATGGTGGGGAACCAGGGGTACGGGGTTTTGACCCACTGCCAAATGGTTGGCACCTTTTTGTATAAACCGAAGTCATGAAGAGATACCATGGACCTATTCACATCTAGTCACCATGGGCCATGGGTTCTGCTAATTTGTTCGGATGGTGCCCTGGTTCCCTCCGTTGTGGGGGTGTTTACTGTGCACATGTTTCCTCTGTCAGATTTCCTTGGTTCCAGTCAAGAAAGGCTGGTCACGGTGTGGTTCCAGCCAGGTAAGTGATACTGGTTTGCTCAATAGGACCCAGACGGCCAGCCATGTTAACTCATTGATCATCAAGATCATCACCATGTATACATACATTCTAGAAATTTCTAGAAACTGATTAAGGTTTAAGAAGTTGTTTAATACTATGCATTGATAAGTGTGTCAATGGTGTGATTTATCAATTGCGTAAACTCTTCAAACAATTTGCCATATGTTTACAACTGTTCTATTTACTATACATTATCGTCTCAACTGCATGTTGACGAAACAATTTGGTGCCAACATCTCCTTACAGCCAACCGCCGCCTGAGGCCCTTGCATTACCAAGTGCATCCGGTGGTGGTGGCACAAGCGCGAATGCCTGATGGGATGGAGGACACTGAGGCCCCGGGGTGAGGACTAGGGTTGGGGACAACCAGCAGCTTGGGAATGTTTGTTCATGACTATGGGCAAGAGTTTAATTTAAGTAAAGAACCAAGGGTTAAATAGCTGGTTCATGGTTGAAAATACCGGGGACAAACAATTAACCAGCAATAATAGGGAATACGGGAATACACCAACTATATATTCATATATGGCTATGGTTGAATATTAACCATCCAACTAGGGGGTAGATGAAGATAGGAACAGCTCCACCAGATTGGTCATTCATGTCATGTGAACAGCTGGGGTACGGGGTATTGACAACAGCATCCCACAGCCAAATGACGATTAATGGTGGTCAGTGTTGGCTAACAACGATGATGACCAACAATGGTGGATTAAACATGGGCTACAATGGTCGATGATGGCCAATGTTTCACTGTTCATTGTTTAATTGTGCAGCCAGTGATTCACCATAGAGGGTCGAACTCCAAATCACATGCGGGTTATTGTCAAGAATGTCCCTTGTTCTGTCAGCTGATGCAACATCAATATACATCAACTATTGTGATTGCTGACAGCTGCCTTGGTGATCCCCAACAGGGCCACGACAACTTGGGTGCATCGTAGCCACGCTGGCCAGGTGAGAAAGTGGGTCGGACACCCAGCGACGTCACCAGCTGAACGGTTGGATTTGAAAGCCATAGGTGACCACTTAGTGCCACCCAGCCCGCCTAGCTGAGCCTTAACATGTTTGATTATGATTATATCTATATATATATATATAACTATTTTATCACCCATTGGTGTTGGAATATTGTTATGCTCTCAATTATGTGTTGCTCATGATTCGGGTGTACCGCAAAATAGGGGACCCCACAGTTATCATCCACCAGCCATTTATAACAATAAATCAACCATGACTTTGGGGTTTCCATGGCTTGAGAAACCACCATTTGTGTGCTATCAATTGTTGCGAATTGGTCTTGCCCCAAGATAGGCTGGTCTGCTGCTGTAAAGGACCAATATTAGATGATTTCGGGGTACCCCCAGCTAGTCAGAAACTACCAACTGGTTGCTATGTGCAGGAAGCTGGTGATGAATCCAGTGAGGTGAAACAGCGCTTTGGAAAGCATGCGCCCATCCACCGTTTGGCCGTGGTGATCCTGGCTGGTCCTGAGGCGCGCGCAAGTCGCGTGCTGGGTGAGGGTTTTCTCCGTTGAATCTGGTGGGATATAGTGGGTAAAAGTGGTTTATATAATGTTGAAGGTTTGTAATGCTCAACAAAGGTTCAATTGGTTGATGATAAACTCTATTAATGGTAAAGAATGGTTGATAATTTGTTAGCTGATAGTATGAACAGTGGTCATTAACACTTCGTAATGATGAGGGGACATGTTAGTTCCAGTCATGGATTCCGGCCCATAGTTCATAGGAAACAGCTACAAACATGAAATGGGTTGGCAGAATGAGAGAGACGATTTGTATCGATTCATCAGCATCTATCTCTCATGACCCATATGACACAGTTTGTTTCTTCACCTCACCAAAGATGCCTGTTCCCAGTGATCTGCATCACAAAAACACGTGATTTCAAGACGCAGTTCCTACCTTTTTGCGTCGCCAATCCTCGTCCTGACCTTTCACATTTTTGTTCCAGCTGTCCTGGTGTCGGTGGATTGACTCTACTAGTCCCTGAGCAGTGTCCACCAGAGGGGTCATGTGTCCGCCAGAGGGGTCATGAATTGGCACGTTCCAGTTTCATTTGAAACAAAGTAACCATAAATAAAGTCTTTTGGGTTGGCCGAGGTAGGCGTAGGGGATCCGCTACAAATGAATTTTGCAACTTCATGTTTGGTTCGATCAGTACGATTTGAATCGTTTGCCACTTTGCTCGGTGATCGATGCAATTGGATCATTGCATCTGCGGGTGCGTTGCGTTAGAATAAACAGCGCGCGCGAGCTGTGCCTATTGCCTTTTGCTTGGGCCAAGACACGCTTTCGACATCAAATGTTCAAGCTACTTTCCAATCAGAATGCACAATGTTTTGTGCCCAGTGGCATTCAATGCATTAATGCATATTCATGCATTCCAATGATGTTCAACGTATTCGTTAACTTCAATGTATTGACATTAATTACATAATTTCCAGTGCATTCATTCACCACAAGAGTTGGCACTTTGCCGCATCGTGCTGCAGTGCCCTGTGTTTTGCGTGACACTTGTGCCACGATGAACTTTCGGTCCTGGCCAGGGTGAATTTCTGGGGATTTCTGCAAGAATCTCAAGAGTAACCAAAAGTGGAACTGATTCACAATAAAGGAAATTCCTGTTGGAAAGTATGTTCCATGGTTGCTGTTTCGTTGGCATTTTCACGGGGACCTTTTTCTGCATATACTGGTATGATACGTCACACGTGCCTATTCCATTCCTATATTCACATTGTATCAGTGGAATGTGTGCAATGGATTCTTCTGGTTGTTAACCATGGGTGGCAGGGTGGCTTGACCCAGGTTCCCATCTTCCCACCCTTGGTTGGATTCTACGTAGTAGAACGACATGTCTGTGACGTGTGAAAGATGTGACGTTCAACACGTGCGGAAGTTATTCCGCAGTCCACCAACGTCACCAGCGCCACAGGAGGAGGCCGAGTCTCCGTGAGAAGCGTGACTTGAAAAATCAGCAGAGATAATCAATCAACTATAGGCGATCTAGGGGTTGTAACCATTTTTTGGGGGTCATAACAGGTGATAGTAAACCAAGAATGGTTTGGCAATTGGTGGTATGATTGACACGTCTTGTTTGCCGATTTGGGATGGTAGATTGACTCACATTCTTAAGATTGGTCGAAACCATGGATTTCTTTGGCTTGGTTCCATGCAATGAGGGTAGCTGCTCTTCATAGTATTTGTTGATCGTGGCCAAAGCAAGCCATTCGCCAGTCTCACCTCTCTGGTCTTGAAGTCCAAGCACCAGTGGAAAAATGCGTGGCCAGCCGCGAAGGGTTCTCCTGGCAACTGATTTGGGGCAACAAATCTGGCGATTGAACCAGCAGTTTAAGGGTGACATTTTCGGAACCTCAAATCGGGCGAATTGCTTCTGTTTGCTGAGGACCTAGGGAGTTTTCGCTCTCATGAGAAGACGAACATAGCTTTTTGATTGAAATTTCTCAGAAAGGTCAATGATGACTAATGGTGGTGGTGGTGGTGGTGGTGGTGGTGGTGGTGGTGGTGGTGTGTGTACCTATGCTTCGGTTAGTTTCACACTTTGAGAGTGCAAGGTGGTCCCAATCTGGACTGCCCCTCTCACTGCGACAGGATTTGTTGCGACATTTGCTCGTGATGTTCGGTAATGGTTGATTGGTGTTGTTTTTTCAGGTATTTTGATATTTCCAACAATTGTATCATGGATTGACGGATGAAGGATGATGGGGGGTGACTCGCCTACATTTGCCTATACATATTCCAACTGATGGCATACCGCTCTTTTGGGCCCCACTTGAGGCAGAATGACAGGGACTAATTTACTCAGTATATGAAACACATGTGTATTTCATAAGCAGTCTGTTTTAGATATGTAACATAAATCATTTGATATAATATCAAATGACATGTTCAAGCATTCAAAGCATGATACATGATTACAGTTGATATTTTTGTATATCAAACAATCTGAGTTGACTGTCAAATATGGACAGGTACAGCTGGCTGCTCCAAAACTTCAGTGGCCAACTTATTGGAGCGGTGTCTCATTTACACCTCAAAATGGACATGTTTCTCTTCTACCGCCCAAGTTGGCGCAGGTTTTCCTTCCAATTTACTGGTAGCAGTTGTTACTACATCTTCATCTCTACCACCGAAGTCGGCCTCAGTCTCTGACCTAGTGAAACAATCAAATGTTTTTGTTTCCAGATTTCTTGATTATTATCGTTATTGTTGTTATTATCATTTTCATTATTACTGTCACTACCATTATTATTGTCATTATTATCTATGATTATTGATATGTGTTCTAAAACGTTTGAAATGTGATGCCATTTCGTGGTCATTTCGACCATCTTTTTTGCTCAGGTTTGCCTGCATGCGCGCAGAGGAGATGGGGAAAGAGCGGCCAGAATCAGCTGCTGAAAATCTCAGCAAGTGAATGATTATTGATTCAATTATGGTATTTATGGTTTACATGGGCGTTTCTCAAAATCTGGGACCCCCCCAGTTGACTCCTTACTTATAGCAGTAAACCAGCCATTTTAGGGCCTCCCTGTTTTAAGAAACGCCAATATGGTCAGTCACGGTTAATTCACATCAATTGGGTCAACCATCGATGTTGCAAATCAAGGACCTATTGTCAAGGGTTAATTAAGTATGTCCAGTTGTCATACTTGAAAATGGTAGACAATGGCCCATCTGATCAACCTTAATTCAAATCTAGTAACCGCTTTCAACCCGACCAATGACTACAGCAACCATTTGGAACTATGAGCAGCCACACCATTGTCAACCCAGAATGGTCGATTCCGTATTTGTTTGGACCGGCCTGAAATGGCTTTGCAGAGCCCTGAAATCAGGGCTTCTGATTAGTGGTTTGAAACATGTTTGATTTTGGACCCGGGATGTCTACCCAAGTGGTTTCAAGATGTTTCAAGTATATCCTTTGCAGTCCTTTTTGACGCCACCAGTCAGGCATCCGTCAACAAGATGATCATGATATCATTTTGGCTTTGTTCCCACCTGGTAATAACACATGCCCGAAGGCTCAAGAAACGATCATGACTGGTGCTTTGCCCCCTGCTGTCACATGTTGGTGGTTTATGTTTGGGTTGGGAACCAAGGCTCACTCCCGAACTGCTACGTAGTATGTGCTACGAGAACTGCCCCTGAAAAAATCACAGCAAATGATCGAGACAATGGGTCGTCAGTATTATATAGTATCCTTCAGAAGGGTGTCCCTGTGTTTTGCTTCTGTTGTCACGGTCGGAATTAGGCTGCTTAACCAGTGGTCGTGTCGCCAGAATCATTGTTTTGACAGTTTAAGTCTATTTTTGTTGCGTTAATGCATGGGTCGCGTTTCCTGCACAAGCAGTACTGGATAGACAGGCTGCAATTCGATCCAGATCCAGAGACACGAGATGGGCTTGTCCAAATCCATGGCGTACCCCCATGTCACTGGTGGCTTCCCTATCTATAATGATTATGAACTTGGATGATTGGTAGGCACCACAATTCACGGACCCTGATAGTCTCACTGAGAGACGTCACTTTGGTCACCAGTGCTGCAGTTCAGTAGGTATGACGGATTTTCATTGCCAAATTGGTGGCCAAGACACAATGTTACTCATATCACATCATTCCAGATAGTATTTGTGATACTTGCACCTGTTTTTGCCATTCTCGTGATCTTTATGACCACAATCCTTTATCAGTAGATCAGAGCCAGCAGATTCAACGAAGACATCGCAGCGTGAAACTGGTCCCTTGCAACTTCCCAGCGCGTCCGACAGATTTGTGGCTCAAAGCACAGTCGCTTTTCTGTCGGGAGCATACCATCTGACAATTGGATCCCCACATTTAACAAGCTGTGGGACAGAATCTCTTCAGCATTTAACAAGAGATTTGCAGCAAACCATAATGTGCCATCTTTCAGTCTCAATTGCATCGCATACATGACCTTGTCTCATTAGTTTCAGCCATACATGGTACCGCCGTCCCGGTTCTATCCCAAGTTATCAGGTCCTTCATCATAACAGCCCTACGCTGCCATGGAAGCAAAACATCAAAGGTTGTACCCTGCAATCCGGTCCAAGGTTCTACAATTTTCCTTGTTGGAATCATGTGGAAGCCTTGCAGGGGAATACTGGGGGCTAATACTAGGGCTAGGGGCTAACATATGCAACTAACATCTGCAACCCAACAAGACATCTATGGCGCAGCTTCTTCACCCAAAATCTGAGATCTGGGGCATGGCCTCGCGTAGCCGTTTTGGCACAGAAGAAGCCAGGCGCGGGCCACGGCCGGAGGTTTGGCTTAGCAACACGTGATCGATGCATCTCTGTTTACAGCCAAGGCAACTAACATGGTGAGTGTGATTGCACAATGATGACGTATTTTCGTATATAATAGTGGTCAAGACACCGTAGGGTGAGTGGTAGTTGGTGATAGCGGTTTTGGCTCATGATGTGTGATGAATAATGATTAATGATCACCGGCTTTTTGTTGCCGGAACATGCCAAGGTCAAGTTGATCCTCCGATACTTGGGGGATGGTTCAGTGCTGAGGACCTCCATGAGTATTGACTCGCATGATTTGAGTGTCACGACGATTCCCAAATGGTGGTTTCTCAAAATAGGGGACCCCCAAAATGGATGATTAATTACTACTAGTACCACTGGTTACTAAAAAGGATGATAACCCAAGGGACCCAGTCAGATTTGGAGATTCACCATACTAGCACGAAAAAATGTGGATGGTGCTGCACCGGAAAAGATCGGCGGCTTTTTTTAGGTAGCTCCACCTCTATCAAGCTGATCCTTTGGCATGATCAACCATTGTAGGGGGAATGGTACCTCAGGTAGTGGTTGACCAGCCATGGATCAATGTGGCTATGCCTTTGGCCTAGGCCGATATTGAAAGTTGACGTTCTGTGGCCAGTGAATTTCTACAAAGTGGTTCAATATATTTCTGGTGTTTCAATGTACTTCATTCATGCCGAGGCAACTCAGTGTTGTTAGTCGAAGTCTTCGCGATTGTTCTTTGATTCTTTCCTCTTGAATCCACTGCACTCAACGGATCGTTGCAGAGCCTTCTTTCTGTTTGAACGACGTGAAGCCCTGATTGAAGCTGCATGTAGACTGTAGACCCTGCGCGGTTTGTTGGTTGGATTTGGCCCTGCTGAGATACTTGTTTCCAGATTAAGAGATCCCCACTACTCCTGCTTTGAAAAACTGTTGTTGACGCAGTGTTGATCAATGAAAGGGATATCTTTCCGTTTGCATGTGACCGCATTCCCACCGTTGCCATTCCCAGACAACAATCATTAGCAAGGACTAATCTACAAGCAACAGCAACAAAAACGCCAACAACACAAACGGCAGCAACTGCGACAACAAGAAAACAAGAGAACCATAACGTCAACGAGGGCAAAAAGACCAACAATCCAACATCATCAGCAACAACAACCACAGCGGCTAGTGCAAGAACAACAACGACAGCAATGACAGCGGCAACGACAACAGCAACAACAACCACAGCAGCAAGTGCAAGAACAAGAACAAGAACAACAACAACAACAACAACAACAGCAGCAGCAGCAGCAGCGGCAGCAACAACAACAACAACCACAACAACAACAACCAACAGCAACAACAACAACAACAACAACAACAACAACAACAAGAACAACAACAACAGCAGCAGCCGCGAACATGAGACTCAATAAGAACAAATGCAACCACTTGTGGTTTGTCGTTATTCATTTCATCACAACTTGGGACTTGGTGGTCCCTTTCCGCAGCAGCAGGCGCTCCAAGAAGGTACCTTGGCTGCCTCTTCGCCTTGCTCAGTTGACTATCACTAGGAACCAGTAGTAGCAGTGAAACGACTACCTCAACCGACAACACTAAAGCTATACGGCAATGGGTCAATATCAACCAACCAACTAATGGGGAATTTCCACCAACAACAATAGGGAAAACAATGGTTAACAGGGGGGAACCAGGGGTACGGGGTTTTGACCCACTGCCATACCAGCTGTAAGAAGTTTTGTTTGGGTGTTTGTTTGGTTGTTTGGTTCTTGTCGTTGTTGCGGTTGCTGTTTCTCTTATGGTGCAGCTGCTACCATTGGACCCAACTGGCGACCAAGCTTTTCACCGAAGCTCCTCGTTGGCCCACGCTGGTCAGCTCAGATCCAGGAGCACACGGGCAGCTGAGGGAAGGGATCTCAATCCGTCTTAGCTATGAAGAAAAACCAAGCAGCTGAACTGATGGTTGGTGAAAATCATTACGTTTATTGATGAAACTCTATTATTGTCGGTGTATCCATAAATGGATATGATATACATGGTGTCATCCATGATCATTGCCAACATGTAGGGATGGGACAAATACACATGAGTTTGTTTTTTGTTAGATGCATCTATGGACAAATCCTTTGTGCATACACCCTTTTGTTACATCCATATTCCAAAATACGAGAACAGGACACCCCCCCTGCATGCAAGTGTTGGCCAGTCTTCCGACTATCTCCGGCCTCCAAGGAATTTGCTCGGGTCACCACATTGCCCTCCATGGACGCCAAGACAGACCTGTCGCTGATGTATGACTGTTTGGAATGGGATCAAGCCTTTATGATGCTTGGAAGCATGGTGATGAGTATCCACATCGACATGGAGGTACCTACAACTGGCTGTTGTTTCACCAATCAGAACTTAGGATTAATCCGAGGTGTCCCCATTATCCAATCCCACGGGTGGTAAGTTTCAGTGCGATGCAAACATAGAGTTGGGGTGAGATGCACTGTACCTTTTTGATGTTTTGAAGCGGCCATTATGGATCATTGTCGAATCCGAAATGCGGGTTGGTTGGCGATTGGACATCAACTTACCAATCACTCCAATTAGCGCTCTTTTACGCCATGCCGGTCAAAACAAACACGGCGCAAAGGCTACCCCAACTTGTTTGTGAAGCCATTCGTGGCAGGGATGCTAGCTTTGCACTGTCTTAGACCAATACAACATGATCCTCTCGCAGATGCTTTGACGGATGGCCTCCAATTCTCTTGGTTGACCACCCTGAAGCACAAAGACTTGGGCTTACCAGGTTACAACTTTGCAGGTCAGTAGCAACAACGATGAGGCAGCTGAGAATCTGAATGATGCTGACCCACCGCTCCCCTATGCGATGCTCAGGAAGGAAGACCTGCCCAACATGCCAATGCGACCGACGCAGACGTCAAAGGTCATTGTTCCCTGGCAATCTTTTGCTGCGAAAAAGAGCTTGTGGACAGCCTTAATCAGTGCATGGACCGATCGTCCTGCCACCATTCTTCTAAAAAAACATTGGGTCATAACTGGGGACCTGATGAGCACAGGTTTGTCCGAAAAGGTAACTGTTGCCAACTGAGCACTGCCGGTCCCCAACAGAGTGTAGGACACATTCTTGTCAAATTTGGCGGATCAACTTCCTCCAACGCCCGAGAAAGTCATTGATCGCCTTTTAATTTCGTATGTAGATGAATGACAACGATGACGATGACTATGACGATGACGATGACGATGACGATGACGATGATGATGATGATGATGATGATGATGATGATGATGATGATGATGATGGTGATTATGATGATGATGATGATGATGATGATGATGATGATGATGATGATGATCATGATGATGATGATGATGATGATGACCATGATGAGGATAAAGATGACGATGACGATGACGATGATGATGATCATGATGAGGATAAAGATGACGATGACGATGACGATGATGATGATGATGATGATGATGATGATGATGATGATGATGATGATGATGATGATGATGATGATGACGATGATGATGATGATGATGATCATGATGACGATGACCATGAAAAGGACAATGACCATGAAAATGACCATGACGATGGTGATGACGATGACGATGACGATGACGATGATGATGATGATGATGATGATGATGATGACGATGATGATGATGATGATGAT
>VSDK01021254.1:258153-275562 GCA_009767595.1 Symbiodinium kawagutii
TATGATGGAAATATGATGGAAATGCCATCAACATATGATGGAAATATGCTGGACATATGATGGACATATGATGAAAATACCATCAGAATTTGATGGAAATATGATGGAAATTCCACTATATAATTGCAAGTTGAATATGTCTATTTGAATTTGACTATCTGTAAATCGATGGTTGTTATTTTCGGTTCCCCGGGGTCCTCGTCAGATCTCCCCGGGGACTGTCTGCATAAATAAAACACTGGAAAAACTCAGGTTTTTGGAACATCTATATGAAAAAAACACGCAAGGGCCTTAAAAAATGTATAAATAAATTTTGTGCGGAGCTTTAATTTCCTGATTTTTCCATGTTTTTGTCATTATTTTGACCATTGGACATGCAGTCCCGTCATGAATATTCTATCTTGGTTCTTCCTTGTTTTTCTCAGCGTTTTTGAACACAACATGTAAATTTTCCTGAGTTTTATACATAATACGAGCCATGGAAGCCTCCGATTCCTGCGTTTTTCATATGTAATCAAACCTGAACTGTCAAATTTCCTGGTTTTTATATATAAAAGAACCTTGGGACACCTCCGATTCCTGAGTTTTTGATATAAAATGTATTGCAAATCGTGTCAAAAACAATATTCTATCTCATATATTCTATCTTGGTTTTGGCGTAATATTCTATCTTGGATTTCAAAATCTTGACCTATATAAAGTGTATACCGGATTACATCTTCGTTTTCGTATATACAATATTCTATCTCCGAAGAAATGACTATATAGTAATCATTAACAAATGGTTGGTTGACTAATATTTTTAAAGGTATTGAAGTACCAACCAGAAGTGCTATTGTTTTCACTATGCGTTTGGTGTGTGTAATATGTTTGTTAGACTAGTTGTCTCCAGCATTGTTAGATCACAACATGAGCACACCGTTCTGTCATGATTGCTGGTGAAAACTTTGCCCTTTAACAACGTCACCATAGTGGAATTGCCAAGATTAGTATCACTACCAACTGTAGGATTTGTAGGTCAAAATCCTGCGCGGATCCACAAGAGACCAATGGTCGATAGGGGTTCAACATTGGTCAATGGATGGAAATGGGTGTTTTTGCAAAGGGTCCTACCCAATTCGCAGAATTACTTGATATTGATTTATCCCCAAGCAGGTGGCTGGAAAAGATGTCTTCCTATCCCTCGGATCGCTACGTCACATATTAATCTCCAGAATCCTCGATTCCTTGAATGAATTGGTGCCCCCACATTAGAAAAATATCACGTATAAAGCATACCGTTCTTACGTTTGTTGCCATGACCGATCATAATCCCGTGATTCACATAGGGACCTGACAAAGCGGCGGCGGAAGATTCCAGAGGAGGTAGCCTATAGGAAGTGTTGGTTGTTTGATGTTGTTTGTAATCAAGTGATGTTGTGGATTGTGGATGATTGATATTTGTTTTTCTGTGCTGTTGTTTTTTCTTTTCTGGTTTTTCTCTTTGGTGTTGTTCCGTTGCTGTTGTCTTTTTTTGGTGCTTTCATTTGATGGTGATGATATGATATGATGATGATCATGATGATCACGATGAGACAAACACGTCGCAAAATCCTTAGTTGCCCTTTTCATATCATTTTGACTTCCAAATGCGCGTTTCGCCACACCCGGGTCCACTCTTTGCAGATCTCATCTTCCGGAAACGTCCCAGCCACCCTGTTTTTGTTTAACGATGTTCACTTGCAAATGTGCCTTTCGCCACAGCGCCCTTCACTTTTCGCAGATCTCATCTTCCAAAAGAGTTGCAAGTGGCGCAGTAGTGTGTTGTTTTTATAATTTTGAGTTGCGAACCTGCGTTGCGCCACATGGCTGTGGACTTGCAGATCTTTTCTTTCAAAAGTGCCTTGCACGTGTCAATTCTTTTTTACGATTTTGACCCGCAAATGTCCTTTTCGTCACAGCGGCGTGCAAATTTTGTTTGACGAGCCTACCTTTTTGAGCATCCGGGAGCACAAAGCGCTGGAAAACATGGCATTTCGATGCATTTCGCGCGATTCCTATTAGCAGTTACCTGCACACATCTTTGATCTCTGTGATCTAACCGACTAGCTGACTGCCTCAACTTTCCATGGGTCTGACGTTTGACTTCTAAACTTCCAGGATTGATTGACAATGGTCAATGAACGTATTTCTATAGACCTGTTCGGGACATCACCTGGTTTTTGATTCATCACCTGGGATATCACCAGGAGTTGATATCATCACCTGGTCGTATCCCTGTTCGTTTCAGATCATGATATCAACTCCGTGGTGAAATGACCGTGTTGGGAGCGCTTCAGGTGACCCTGGAAGGTCTCTTCGACACCTGCGATTGGGACGATCCCAAGACCTTTGCCGATCTCGTCTCTCGCCGCGAGCACCGCTGCACAAGCGCGCGGAGTTGAACAGCCAGTTAGAAGCAAGGCAACCAGCAGCATGGTACTCGTAATGGCCCCCCATCATTCAGACAAGTGGAAAGGAGACACGGACAACTTGAATGTGAAACAACCGTTCACATCCAATAGTCAACCATTACTGTGGAATGTAGTGAAACAATGTGAAACACTATTAATTGATTGATAACCACTATGAAGAAGTAGTCACACACTATTCACATTTGTTAGCAAGTAGTAAACCGATAAAAACGTACTTACCCAGCCAATGAACACACACTAAAAGGTAGTTAGTCCACCACTGTTAACCCATAGGTAACCACTACTTGACAAATAGTAAGCCACTACGAACCAATGCTCAATCACGGTTAACATCTAGAACGTAGCGGTATTAACACATAGTCAACCACTATGAATAGATGTACAACCGCCATTGACATTGGTTACATAACAATGACTGACCAATAGTTGCCATTCTTGGGCATTATAGATCACCATGCAACCAATGGTTGACCATGGTTAACTATTATTACTACCCGTTTGATACTGAATCTGTCGAGACCCATTTAGCTGGTACTGGTACGTACCTATGCCCACTATGGTTGGTTGTTGCCAACCATTATCAAGCAGCTACTAGCACTGGCCATCATTGAATATGGTTGACCGTTGACCATTCTTGCCAAGCTATCACCAGCTCTTCGCCACTACACCTGATACTCTAGGGCTATGCTCATGGCTGTGTTGCCACCAAGGAGCAAAAGCCCGAAGCTGCTCTCACACAGACCGCTGCTCTCACACAGACCAGCGCAAAACCTGAGGACGCTGAGCACCAACTTGCACGACAAGTTTTGGGATAAGTGGTTCTTGCATGTGCACGTGAGAAGGACGGATATTTAGGGCTAATCATCGCGAATGAAGGTAAACTAACTTTGAAGTTAACCATTCTTGGTTAACAATGGTCTAACTTCTATGCTTTATTCTAAGGTGACTGATTATATAATGGTCAATGACTCAATGACCCGTTTATGATCATATGACCTGAATTTAGATCATGGAAACAGTTTGTTGCTCACTTTCGGAGGAGGTTTGCTTTCCACATGAGATGGCTGAAACCCTGTAGACAACGGGATAAACTCCATGTGTCAACCATTTAGCGGGATGTTTTGCATCAAAAGCAAGGGCAAGATCATCCCAAAGACGATTGCCAGCCATCCGCAAGGATTTCCCGGAGGAAGTTCCCGGTAACCCTCGGGAAATTGTCTAATACAAGTTGCTCTCATCTCCGAGCATCGTCAATGAATCTATTTTGTGGATTTTTTTACATCTTTTTACTTTTTCGGCGAGACTCTTGTTTTTCCAAGTTAATCATCATGAGCCTGCACTAATCACCATTAACCATCATGAATAATTAATCATCATGAACCAACATGGTGCCCCAGGAACAAGAGGAGCAAAGAGCTTCATTGCGACGAACTTCTGGGGATACGAAGCTTGGTACGGATTCATCGGCCTGGAGAGTATTGCGTTGGAAGTCGTGCAGAAGCATGCAATGTGTGTGTGTGTTCGGTATTCGTAGGTATTGATATTGACATAATATGTTGAGACAGGTCAACTTGATCGGGTTTGACTTTGATGGTCTCTGCTTCTTCGATTTGGTCAGAATCCTGATCCGATTGGCTTGATGTTTGCAAGATAGTGCGCCAGAATTCCAGAATTCGGAAAAGAACACATTCTTCAGTATTGAGCCCAGAAGAGAAAGGCTTTCCAAAGACTATGTTTCTATTGACCTGTTGATTGGATCAGCCGTTAATAGAATTACTAGTAATGTAAATGTAATCCAGTTAAACTGATCCAAAATGGATCTATGTTACTTCCAATGGATGAACCTTTTTGGAAGTTTGTACAGCCGATCCTGTGCTGGGCTCCCTTTCCCGCGGAGGATTACGCACCCGCATTCTGGAGGAATCCGTGGGATCGGTGAGTCCGGGGTGCAATGAACTCCGGGTATGGTATAAGTCGCGAATCAGTGGCTGTTGGTTGGGAAGGAGCGAGCTGAGGAGACAGGGGTATTTCTTTACCCTTCTGATCGGGGAGCTAAGCAGCTACCAGGAGGGCTCAAACCAAATATTGAGTTGCCAGCCGCAACAGATGTAGTGGTTGGCTCGGCGATCCACACTGACCCGTCGTCTAGTCTTTGGTGGCGAAAAGAACATGCGTTATTTTCTCAGTACTTTTCTACATGATTGACTACGATTTTTCAGAGTTATAACTGCAGTTACAACCACCAACCAGTAGTATCCAGTAGTCCAATGATTCACCAACTTGTAAAGTTATAGAGTGGCACAACCGGTGTGCTCTGCAAGGAGAGCGACCCCAAAGCCCTGGTTGGTTTGTTGATGTTTGTTGGTCGGTTGATGTTTTGTTAATGTGTGTTAAGAGTTTGTAATTCTGGTTGGTGAATGTTTGTTGATCAATGTTGGTCAAGAGGTTGCAATCCTCGCTTATTTTATGCTGGGGATGCTCACCGACAAGGGAGGTTGGGGACTGGGGACTATCAGCAACACCCACTGATTCGTGGATGAGTAGAGAGAGTCAGTCTGCAAAACCTAGCAACCAGCAGAACCAATACAGGGAGATTTGCTGGGATATTCCTGAGACGCAATGTTTTTTGATATATTGTTATCCACTCAGTAATATAATATAGATGATATGCATCAGAACTTTGAAAATGCGATGCTTAATGATTATATTCCTAAGAATTACAATCCCTATGAGGGTCACATTGAAATTCTGGTCCAATGATTCTTATTGGTCCCGTATCAGCCAAGCCGAATGTCTTCAACACTTGTCAACTAGACCAACGATCTGACCATGCACTGCATGGCAATGCACCATGGGTAAGGTGGTTCAGCTAGATTTGGAGGGCGTTCTCAAACTTAGGAACCCCACTTTTTGATAGATTTTGTTACTCTGAAAATTCTATATGTTTAATGTTTAGTATTGGATGATTTACTGTATATAGGGGGGTCCCTATTTCGAGAAACACCCATTTGATCAATGTCATCAGAAAGCCATTTACCAAAATTTTGTTCAGTATAGTATTAATTCAGGGAACTTACTGAACCATATCAATATCTTATTATTCAGGGAGCTCCATTTGGTTCAGTATAGTGCTATTGACTATGGTTACATCGCCGGGAACTTAACTGTGCATCCAAGTGGGTGGTAGCCATCAACCAACCAACCATCCGACCAGGGACAGTCCCCACCATGGGTTATGGCTGGTGGTTGCGGACAGGAAGCAACACAAGTTGGATTCCATGGTTGTCACTGGTTAGTTAATTCATGCTTGATGAGTGGTAAACTAATGTTAACTAACTAATGGTCCGATTAATGGTGAACAGTGCTTTTTACAATTGTTGTAATGTTGGATAATGATGGATAATGATCATGTTGTCAAAAACGGTCTCCGCATCATTAATTTGATCATTGTTACTGAATCCCTCAGCGCAGCTTTTTTTTCCCTGGTTGAACTGGGGTCTACAAACAGCGACCGCAAACTCGAGCCGCCTGCTGGTGTCATATATTGAGCTCGTTGGTTAAGATTAAACTGAACCATGGCGCAGAGGCTTGTTCAGAAGCATCAAGGACCTATGTTTGTGTCGCCCATTGAGCCCATGGATGTCTGGAAGACAAGTTCTGAAAACGATCCTGGTTTGGCCAGAAGACATTTTCACCGTAAGCTGAAGGAATTTGTGAAGCAAAGACAGGTCGGGCCGATTGTTGAAGCCTTTACCATTCCAGAAAATCTGGGTTTCTGCTTAACTGGGCGAGACTTCACAGTCGGAGTATCAGCTTGCAACAAATTGAAGTCTTGGCAGCACGCATGCTGCCTTTTGAATGCAATGCCAACGGCCAAGGTCCGTTTGAACGTCATCAGCTGCAACGCCGGCATTGCTGCATGCGGGAAGAGTGGTCACTGGCGGCAGGCACTGACGTTGTTTGAGGCGATGCTTTATGCGAAGGTAAGTCCTACGGTCGTGAGCTACACTGCCGGCATCAGTGCATGCGAGAAGACAGGTGGATGGCAGCAGGCACTAACGTTGCTTGATGCAATGCTCGATGCCAAGGTTTGTCCTGACGTCATCAGTTACAATGCCAGCATCAGTGCTTGCGAGAAGGCTGGTGTATGGCAGCAGGCACTAAAATTGTTTGAGACAATGCTCGGGTCTGAGGTTTCTCCTGACCTTGTTAGCTACAATGCCAGCATCAGTGCATGCGAGAAGGGTGGTCAATGGCAGCAGGCATTGACATTCTTCGACACAATGCAAGAGGCCAAGGTCAGTCCTGACGTCATTAGCTACAGTGCCGGCATCAGTGCATGTGAGAAGGGCGGTCAATGGCAGCGGGCGTTGATGTTGTTTGAGGCAATGCTTGCAGCCAAAGTCCGTCCGAACAGCGTTAGCTACAATGCCAGCATCAGTGCATGCGAAAAGGCTGGTTTGTGGCAGCAGGCATTGACATTCTTCGATACAATGCAAGAGGCTAAGGTCAGTCCTGACGTCATTAGCTACAGTGCCAGCATCAGTGCATGTGAGAAGGGCGGTCAATGGCAGCGGGCGTTGATGTTGTTTGAGGCAATGCTTGCAGCCAAAGTCCGTCCGAACAGCGTTAGCTACAATGCCAGCATCAGTGCATGCGAAAAGGCTGGTTTGTGGCAGCAGGCATTGACATTCTTCGATACAATGCAAGAGGCTAAGGTCAGTCCTGACGTCATTAGCTACAGTGCCAGCATCAGTGCATGTGAGAAGGGCGGTCTATGGCAGCAGGTATTGATGTTGTTTGAGGCAATGCTTGCAGCCAAAGTCCGTCCGAACAGCGTTAGCTACAATGCCAGCATCAGTGCATGCGAGAAGGGTGGTCAATGGCAGCAGGCATTGACATTCTTCGATACAATGCAAGAGGCTAAGGTCAGTCCTAACATCATTAGCTACAGTGCCAGCATCAGTGCATGTGAGAAGGGCGGTCAATGGCAGCGGGCATTGATGTTGTTTGAGGCAATGCTTGCAGCCAAAGTCCGTCCGAACAGCGTTAGCTACAATGCCAGCATCAGTGCATGCGAGAAGGGTTGTCAATGGCAGCAGGCATTGACATTCTTCGATACAATGCAAGAGGCCAAGGTCAGTCCTGACGTCATTAGCTACAGTGCCAGCATCAGTGCGTGTGAGAAGGGCGGTCAATGGCAGCGGGCATTGATGTTGTTTGAGGCAATACTTGCAGCCAAAGTCCGTCCGAACAGCGTTAGCTACAATGCCAGCATCAGTGCTTGCGAGAAGGGTGGTCAAGGGCAGCAAGCATTGACATTCTTCGATACAATGCAAGAGGCCAAGGTCAGTCCTGACGTCATTAGCTACAGTGCCAGCA
The DNA here is from genome assembly GCA_009767595.1 of Symbiodinium kawagutii. NCBI lineage: Eukaryota > Dinophyceae > Suessiales > Symbiodiniaceae > Symbiodinium > Symbiodinium kawagutii. The sequence continues at coordinate 265,989 of VSDK01021254.1, forward strand.
TCAGTGCATGTGAGAAGGGTGGTCAATGGCATCGGGCATTGATGTTGTTTGAGGCCATGTCTCATGATTTCCAACGCTTTTTTGCACTGTCCAGACATTTGTTGCTGTAGCCAGGGCAAACATTTGTTCAACACGGTATGCTGCCATTCCTGAAGAGTCTCGTTGCTGCAGGATCTATGTACAGTTGTTCATGTTGTTCTTGCTATCAACTTGTTATTGTTCGATATTGTTCGAAGTCCTTGTCATCATGCATCGCATCTATTGTTTGCCATTTATCCTTAACTATGTTATGACATATGGTTTCCTCATCACACACTTTTTTCAACACAAACTATCTCGACCCTTGAGCGTCATGGGTGCCTGTCCAACCTTGAGTATATTGGGGCGTGGTCCTAGCAAATGATATTCAACATTGCAAGATACGTGTCAACTAATGTTGAATATATTTGAATTAAATCTCATTATATTACTTACATGGGAATTTATCAACCATTCACAGTAAACAAGCATTTCTGGGTCCCCTATGGCTTGAGAAACCACTATATTTATGTTGCACATCATGCTGGCTATGCAGGAGCTGCTCCTGCTCCGCGCCGCTCCTCGAACTCCTCAAACCACAGTGCCGGGCACGGTCCGATCGTGACCGGACTGAGTGGTCCCGGCCCTGGTCTGCAACGAGTGAGCCTCGGTTCAGGCAGCTGCATGGTACACCTTCGAATGGTGGGTTTCCCGTGTCGCCCAAGGGCACAGGAGTCGCGACTTCCAGATGGTTGGAAGCGCCCTTGAGTTCCCCTTTTTCACTTGGAGCTGCGTCAACGAACTTGTGACCAGACCTGGATTGTCAGTCTCGTAGTCTTCGGTAGTCTTCGGTTGACATTGGCTAGATACACTGATCTTAGAATAGATCGATACATAGATCGAATATCAAATTGGACCATGGCCAGTAGCTAAATGGTTCAAACTTAGGATGGGGACATTCGATCTCCTGGATAGCTATACTTTGCATAGGCAATGTGGATGGGGTCTCCGTCCATGGTCCCAAGTCAAGGCCAACCATTCTCAGGCTGTCCAGCTCACAGGTCATAAAGATGTGAGCAGCTTCACAGACACCAATTGCACATGGGGGTTCTCAAAATAGGGGACTCCACTAATGGTTGGTTTACTACAGTTTCCTACGAAGAAATAATGCAGAAACTGGATGATTTGGGGGTGCCCCTATTTTGAGAAACCACCATATGAGCAGCCGACGAAATTTCAGATGAGCTAGATATCATTGCTCCGGTCTTGGGGTTGCAATGAGTTACACATGTGCTACCTGCACAACCGATGGGGGCCCACCCCGATACCTTTCATGGGCGACGCAGATAGAAAACATGCATGACCGGTAGGGGCCCACTCTCATTGCGGATGACCTTCCCGGCATGATCAAATTTTGTCCGATACTCATATATGATGACTTTGGCTCTGGGTCACAACCAACGTACCATCTAAAAGATGGCTACTTGGGCATCCCGACAATTACTTTTCTGGTTGTTTATTGGATGTTCACCAGGGATACCAGGGTTCTATAGGGTTTTGAGCCCCAGCCTTGCCTTTCTCTTTGGGAATGTCCAGCTGCATGGTGTCTGAGTGAGGATTGTAGTTTCAGGAATTCCACCTAGTACCATGGCAGTGGATGTGGGTCAAACCAACAGGCAGCATTGTCTTTGGGTTGAACATCCCAACAAAGGTTACAGTATGCTTCCAGTTAAGATGAAATTAGTAGGCAACCAGCTGGTTTATACCATTGTTGGAACTGGGTTTGCTTACCTACTAGGTCATGGTAACTGGAAGCATGGGGTGACATTATGTTAATTACGTTGCTTGAACGGATGTTCACCAGGATACCTGCGGGCCTGGCTCTGCCATAGTCAGAGATACCAGGGTGGTGGCTCAGATTCCCAGTACTTCTACGCTAATCTACACACTGACAGTCACAATATGCAGGTACGAAACCACAAATGATCTGAGTCAATTTATGACTGTTTCGCCCCCTGAAAAGTACATCCATATTGATGGACCGCCCAATCTCACTAGATATGGGTGCTTCATAAGTCTACATGTTCCATGATTAACCACGATGGACCTTGCTTGTTGGTTAGCCATTCTTCACCATTTGGTGGATTCTCAAATAGGGACCCCAAAAAATGCTTGGTTTACTACTCTAAATGGTTTACAAAGGATGATTTAGGGGTACCCCTACTTTGAGAAACACCCATTTTGAGAATCCCTTTACGTTATGAAACCTTTGATTTGCTATTCCTTTCAGATCTTAAACCAGTAGCCACTATTAAGCCAGTAGCATCCAGTGACCTTAACCACTATTTGCCCTCATAACTTATTTATATATTTTATACATTAACCATGATTTAACACTCTGAGGAGCGTTGGCAGCGTCAGCAGCGTTGGCAGCGTCAGCAACGGTGCTCCCCCGATGGTGGCACCACGGTGGCAGCGCATGACACGTGGCGTCCCAGGTGGCCACGTAAGTCAAGATTTACCGACCAATCAGTAGGTTGGTGATAGAAGATGCAAAACTACAAAACGGATATACCAGCCATGCTGATGATATGGGTACTAAAAGCAACAGCTGTGGGTGGGTGATGTTGGGTGAAATTCGAAACCAAGACCACTTTGGCTATTGGATGTCCACCTACCAGGGTTTGACCCATGGCCATATGGTGCTTCTTGCTAACAAAGGCACTGGACACTTTTTTCAGCCTGTTTCGCTTGACAGAAAAGAGGTGCAAAGCATGGCCATCGATGATTCCTGTTCTTTGAGAAGTGGTATCAACATCTACAGTATAGAGTACCAAAGACTATTGTCATTATCACGGTGAATTGACCATCAACAGCAACGGCAACGGCGAATTTGTTTGAAATCAGTGCTCAATAAATGGCAATTTGGAGATTTGTGGTTGGTTTGGACAACAACATGCAGATTCCAGGGTGTTCTGCGACAAACCGCAGCTTATTTGTTCCATAAATGGTAGTTGATGAGGAAATGACACCCACTGAATCACAAAAAATCACAGACCTAGTGTGGAAATGTTGAGTTTCCAACGCTGAATCACACACAATCACATCATTTACAAGAAATATCGGTAGCGCTGAAACTGTTGGAATTCCAACATGGAGTGAATCTTGGAAACCAGTTTTCATCCAGCACAGATGGGTAGAGCCGTTTGGGTCAAGAACAATCAATCGGGTATCAGGGGAAGGACCCTCATTGCATGCAATGAAGGAGATAATGTTGATCCTCAAACCTTATCAACATGTGTTCCTTCTGAAAGTGGGATCTATGAATGTTGGAAAAGGGCAGAGGATATGCATAGGTTTTTGAGCGCTTATTTCTCTGGTCAAATTTAACATTTTGCCTTTTTTTCTGAAAGATTTGGGTGGTTGATTGACTAACTACCTTTAACTTCATCAGCCAAGGTTACATTGAACTACATTTAGCTTCATTTCACTCTCCTATTTTTTTGCATGGGTGGTTCAACCACCATGCCGTATGGCTGGTGTTTCCTGACCTTGCTGACTGGCCGCCTCCTTTTGCAAAGCTATGACGGCATCGTGGCTGTTGGGCGTTTCCTTTTACTGTCCCCCCGAGCCAGCCATGTCTGTGTTGTTTGCGGGGAAAGAAACATGTTTGGAAAATAGCTACTGCATACATATTTTGATAAACATGTAGATAGATAGATAGATAGATAGATAGATAGATAGATAGATAGATAGATAGATAGATAGATAGATAGATTTTCTTGAATAGTGGTGCCCCAAGACTATGGGCGGTTTTCCTATCACGAATTGCTCTGGGATGCACACCATCCATTGGTGTTCATGATCATCTTGCTGGCGGTAAGTTTAATCTATTTGATCCTATGTAGCTACAAGTGGTAACATGTTTTGCTAAGCAAAATGGATACATTACACTAGTTCTTGCTTACTCCCGGCTTGAGACGGCTCTGTTTTGGCTACTTGGTGGTTCGGATCACTTGGATGGCTCTTAGACTCTTGCTTTGCCTATGTGGATGCATACTGTTTACACAACTACTATTCATTTGCCAATGTCTATGAGACATACATGTCTGTTAAGCATCAACATGACTAAGAATCCATTAAAACGTATATGGGTATGTGCCAAAATAGGGTAACCAATCCCCCACTAAAAAATGACAATTTGACCATTGGTTTTGGGGCTACCACTATTTTGGCACATGCCCAGGTGCTTCTCAAAATAGGGGACCCCGAAATCATCCTTTATTAAAGAAATATATAAACAGAGATGAACCAATCATTTTCCAGCGCCCCCATTGTAAGAAAGCCTATCCAAAGTGCGAAATGGCAGTGGGTCAGTTCACCCTTAGTCCTCCTGGTTCCCCTATCATTGACCAGCCAGTTTCCCTCATGAACTTGTTGCTCATTATCCCCCATTAGTTGGCTGGTTAACTGCTTGACCCAGCTCGCCAAATGTCGGCAGCAAAAGTTGAACTCACTCGGCTGCGACCAAGGTGGCTGCCACAGCCGAAGGCATGCTACAGAAGTCAGGGATCCCGTTGCGTTGCGTTGCGGACACCTCCGGGGATTTCCGTGGCAGGGAGATCATTTCAATATGGCTATGAGTCAATATTAACCAACCAATAATGAAGGATAATAACCAGTAATAATAGGGAAAACAATGGTTAACAGGAAGGAACCAGGGGTACGGGGTTTTGACCCACTGCCATATGTGTGATGATTGTGAAAGGGAGATCTGCTATATTTCACGGTGGATCACCTATTTTTGCTCAACCTGATGGTGGTTTATGAATATGGATCTAGCAGTATATGGGATAGTTACACTAGCTGACGGTATGTGGGGTTGGGTCGAAACCAAAGATCCTTAGTATACTTGCATGAAGCAGCGACCGGTGATGAGGACGTATGATGGAAGCGTGGTATCGATGGAACTCCATCCTCTTCGTATGTTCGATGATCGTCACTTGTTGGTCAATTTGCGTACATACCGTGAACAAACATGGAAGATTCGGGTGTTTTCTATCAAGAGAGGCCCATGTGACCTGAACACGGGGCCTTCTATCCAGACAACCTCATCATGCGGTGGAAAACCCAAGCAGATGGTGACCCTTCCCATGGCAGCAATCGCAGGGGAGCACTTGGGCGCCGTGAAGAACTGCTCGACTCTTGCGTCTCGTAGGAATCCAACTGTCCAAGCAGCCCAAAGTCTTTATCCAGTTCTCATAAGGGCTATGGGTCAATATTAATGAACCAACTCATGGGGAATAGCCACCACCAATGATAGGGAAAACAATGGTTAATGCTGGGGGACCCAGCGGGCTCAAAACTGCCATATATCTCATTTTCATCATTCAATAGTTAAGTATTATAACTAGACAGGTCCAAAAAAGGATCGTACAATTATGTTCGTGGTTGCTCAATTTGGGGAACCCCCAAAACAGGTTGGTTTATTACTATCAACGGTTAAAAGAAATGATCACTGGGGGTTCCCCTATCACGTCAGAAACCACCATGCAACATAGTCGCTGGAAATCCTGGTTTGGTAGGGGTGGACCTCCAAGAGAGTGGCCTTTGTTCAGCCACCAAAGTACTGTACTGACACATTTGTCAGGTCAAAGTTTTATACTCCTACCAGCTTGTTGACAAGCCCTTTGAGCAGTTCATTATATAAATGGTTATCAACCCTTAAGCAGCTAACCTCACGGATCTCACAACATCTGGAACCTGAAGACCATGACTCAAATTGATGCACTATTATGACACTTGTTTGGCTGGTGGTGTCGAACATTTGTTCCTGAGTGAAAATAACAGCTTGCTTGGTTAACTTATATTTTTCATAGGGGTTGAAGCCGCCAACCAGTTATTGTTTGCAATGGAAAGGTCTGTATTCTTCATGGCATTTTCAGGGCCATCTTATTACAATTATTCGGTCGGCAGTTGGGTTTCAGCCAGGCCCAGTTCATACAGCAACGCCAATCCCGGATTTGTTGAATCTCTGGTGTCAAAGTGGGCCAAAGGTTACTTTTTGGTAACACTGACCCATTGGATTAACCCCATGGTGTAAAGTCATTCAAAAAAACGGGTCCTCGCAGCAGCGAGGCTGATTGCCCATCCAAAATCTTCAATGCGTTCGCGACCAGGATTTGCGCTAGCTTGCCGTCGGCTGGACTGTGTATTGGATTTATCTTCTAGATGTGAATTTGATCATGGAGAACATATTCGCAAACACTCATTTAAGTGCTTCACCTCCCTTTCATTTGCTAATATGTGTGTATCTTAGTGTACATCGCACATACCATGTATTATGTATACAATTTCTGAACAAATAAACCAGTTGTTTTCAACCAGTACTTCGAGAGTTCAATTGCTGGCATGGCATCTCGCAGCTTCCGGTTTGGTGATTCGAAAGGTATGATGTGCACGCTTTCATGCAAGAACTTACCATCGTTGAGTAGCTGAAGCATCCCAAGTTGATATATTTCATGAGGTCCACAAAGGACTCCTGCCTGTATTTCCAACAGAATGGTAACTCACCAATGGAACTAGCCAGCAGTGGATCGTTTCATCCTGCAGCCCAGATGCAGCCCCCAGGGTTTTGCCTGCGACCAGCAGATTGGTGGCTGCACCCCATGCAGATCCAGGAGAAGATGCTGGTGCACGTCCAATGCCAGCGGCGCCGGGCGTCCAGAGAGCAAATCTTGGGAGGGTACCAGGTAGGTGCAAGCACAAGCCTGGCCCTAGCCTGTAACAGCAGATTCTGATATTGGCTCTGTCGTTTGTGATAAGTTGGTTGACGAGTGTAGAATGACAGTCTGTTGCTGTTGCTCGACATATACACATACAGCGTGGTGCATGTTTCGTTGCAGAGGGTGAGGTTTTGGAATCCAGAGTTGTGTGTTGTCTACGGTCATCTATGGTGGAAGCCTGTATCATTGACAAAGGGCAGGATTGTAGCAGGGCCACTGGACAAAAAGAAAGGTAGATAAGGGACAACGGGATAACCAGTCAGATGGCTATGCCTAAGTTTTTTTGACCTCAAACTGGGACCACTTTGGTTCTATGATGTTGTAGAATTCCCCGCTGAAACCTTGGGTGTTGATGGTCCTCACGATTTTGGTACCTCAGATTTAGGGCTAACACACTTAGAAGGTGCTTACATTGCCTGCACCTCACATGGGTTATGCATGGTTATGCCGTGTTATACCTGATGTCTCGTCACATGGTCTCCCGGGGTTGATAGGAAAATTGATGTTGGAAAGCACTGTTTCAATATGCTATATGTTTTGACATGTTTTAACCACCAATTATAGTGGTTTCCAACTTACATTTTCCCATCCACCATTTCGGGCGATAGTCAAAAGGAACGGACTCCCGGGACCCTTGCAGTGTCCTCCACTGGGCTGAGGCCTTGTGCTACGGCGCCTACCATGTGGCTACCTCGGAGAAATTTGTCCCAGTTTCGTTCACCACCTCTAACGGTCCACTCAAAATGTATCAAAATGTTCATTGCTGATTGCTGATCAAATCATGAGATCTTCGTTGTCAAGCTGAGCTTATCCAGAGCATCAGTTTTTGCTGGTTGTCGCCCCAGATGTGTTTAGAAGAAAGGCGTTTCTGTCATAACTGGAGGCCACTCTGAAGAAACGCAGTGGAGGGAATGTAGCATCTGAAGCCTGGAAGTCCTGAACAATCCATCTCTGAAAGTCATGTCGCAAAAAACATGGTGACATGAAATTTATGGACTTGTCATGACTGATCCATTGTCAGAGGGCGTACCTTTGAGCAGGTAGTGCGATGCAGAAGGGATTTCATCTCTTATGCACACCTCCACCTGTTTCAAAGGTCCAACTTGCGTCAGGTGAGTTCTGTTGAGGTTACAGCACTTATTGCGGCTGATTGTCTAACATCAAGGTCAGTACAGCCATTGTCAAGCATGATTATGGGAATTGTATAATTATATCACTATCTATATCCTTTTTTATTGCCATGGCGGGCTGTACCAGATATCCCCATTCGCACATCCAACTAGAATTCAAATTCATAACCAGAATTGGCTTTTCATTAACCATTCACCAAAGACAATTGACATCTATCAACCTTGAATCAACCAATCTTAGCCACTAACAACTGACCCCAAGTGGTTAATGATATGTATGGCAATCTAATGTCTAACAATACGTGCAAACCATTTGGCTGTCTACTACTTGATATCTACCAGACAGAACTCACCATTCATGAACCCATTCATGAACCATTTGGCTGTCTACTACTTGATCTCTAACAGGCAAAACTCACCATTGGTCAACCATTAGCTGGTTGGTGGTTTCAAACTTTTTCATTTTCCCTAGCGGGTATTAACTATTAGTTGGTTGACTAATATTTTTTATAGGGGTTGAAACCACCAACCAGCTAGTCCATGCCAACGATTGTCACCGTGCCGAGGCCGATCTACCCTGCCGCGCGGCCAGGGGGATCGCGCGGCCGCCCAGGGGCTCGGTTCAGGTTGTGGGAGGAAATGAAGCTTCTGACCATGCTGTGGCGAGTTGGGTGTTGTCCGACCAAGGCTTTAACTAGCTGGTTGATGGTTGGTGATATAGAGTCTGATAACCATTGGCTGGTTGGTGGTTCTAAGCATTTTTCATTTTCACTAAATCATTGTCAATAATTGGTTGGTTGGCTAATATTTTCCACAGGGGTTGAAACCACCAGAAGAGCAATGATAGGTTGTGGGAGGAAATGGAGCTTCTGTCCATGCTGCTGGGCGTCATCCAACCAAGGCTTTAACTAGCTGGTTGATGGTTGATGATAGGGTCTCATAATCAAGAACAATAATAGGGGATATGCCAGCTATGTGTTTCACTGAAGCTTACATTCAGCAGTGACATCAAGCAGAGAGATGCATCACGAAAGGTCAGATGCATGCGGCTTAATCGAGCCAGCTCGGTTTGCCCTGGCCACATGGCTGGTTAATGCTGGTTATTTGGTGCTGGACATAGATACCAACAACGAATTACTCAGTATTGATCCTGGTGATGAAATATCTGGTTCATATGGAGGATGGTAATGGGTATGGTGTTATGGGTCTGGTGATTCATACCATTGATTTGGTTATTGATTATTGGCACGGCCATGATCAAAGAGGATATGTGAAAACTAATTATGGACATAGATACACAAACAGTCTGCAAGACACCTTTCAATTGGGGGTGCCGGTTTCTCCAACTAAGTTTCGGCAGGATCCTAGTGACCCGGCTTGGCTATGATTCAATCCTCTATTGGTTTCCCTTTACAAACGATGGTCACCCAAAGTTACGAAACAGGTATCAACACAGTATGGTTGGTTGATACGCAACTAGTGAATAGTAGTGGATGATTGATATATATGTATATATAGATATATATATATATTTAAATATGTATATATATATATATATACATATTTTTCATTCATGAATATTTATTTATTTATATTCATATATGGTACAGCGTTGCAACCCCCCCCCCTCCCCCCCTGGTC
>VSDK01021256.1:5425-18997 GCA_009767595.1 Symbiodinium kawagutii
CGACGGATGTGTTGTAGTGGTTCAGGCCGAAACAATGCTTCGGTGGAGAACATCAAGACGGGAACAGGAGATACCGAGGCCGAACTAGGCACAGTATGTGCACTAGAAACGCTAGGCACAGTATGTGCACCAGCATCGCATCGCACAGTATGTGCACATGCAGGAATGGCCGGTCCGCAGGAAAATACATGTAGTCCTGGTGGAGTGGCGACGGTGGAAGTAGCAACCGAAACTGAAGGTGAACGGTGATACTGAAAGCACGCACGTTCAACCCAATGATCAAAACGATCGTGTTGCTGAACAGGAGGTGCACGATCTTCCACTTGACGCCACTGACCATTGAGCAGGATCCATGTACTACGACAGGAATCGGCTGGCAATCCTGCACCTGGAGGGACACGACGAAAATAAACAGGTACCTTAGCAACAAAGATCGGATCCTTGCCGTCAACCGTTTGTAAACCTTCCTTGCCGGTCATACCAGGGTAATATACAGCCTTCGGTAGTATGGGTGTGTTGGTGTACGGAAAATTGGGAACATCATCAGATTTGGTTTGAAACTGTTGACGAGTAGTCGTGTCCACATCAGTTGTGGGGGCGATCATGTCCGCCAACGTCTTGGAACCAAGGTCCTCGATACTCAACAAATTGATCAACATACAAGCTCGTAACCATGCAAGTGGGTTCTTGAAACCTTTGGTGTGAATATCAGCGGCCATCTTGGAGGTAATCTCGTACATCAGGACGAAATTCTCTCTACGAAAATGTTCATGGAGAGAAACAATTGATATCCCATGAGTACGTTCAAGATGCCTCATGGTCGGATTGCGACCCGACCGAATCACACTGATCATACCTTGGTTGTCATCATGAAACAACAAACGAGGAATGGTCCCTGCAATGGTTTTCCAAAGACTGATCGAGGGTAATCCCATGGTTCTCAAGGTGGTATCAGCGGCAACGATCTCAGCTTCAGGTGTCGAATGACTCACACACCCTTGTCGCTTGCTGCCTCCAGCAAGTGGAAAACGTGTATGGGAGCCCTGAACATGCATATGTGATCCCGACGTTGATCGGAGGGATTGAGCACAACCAGCAAAGTCGGCATCCGCATACAATGATAAATGTAGTTGTGAGATATCATTTCCAACCCATCCAATCATTCGTTTGTCAAGAGTTGAATTGACATAACACATCAGATGATGCAACTTGACATCATCATCGACTGACCACTTCGTGACATTACGCGCGAGAGAATTGATGGTTCGAAGTAGGTCAAATCGTGCGATCCTTGCAGCATAGAGGAGTTTCATAAGGACACTAGCAGCATGCGGGGCCAATGCTCCTCGAACCACATCACCCGAGTTGACGTCCGACTCTGGGGGTTTCGATGAATCAACATGCGAAACAGTAGGATCGAACTGATGTGCACACCAAGGGCAATGCACAGCATTCTTGGGGTTGCCATCACACGGAGTTCTGGCAGGGTGTTTCTTGGTATCGTCGGGAATACTTGGGGTACCCACCTTCTTCAACTTCGTATCTTTTCCCACGATCTCCAAATACTTATCAACTGACTGACGCAAAAGTCCTTCCATATCATAAGTCATGGTGGTAACTTCAGTGCCATCATACAGTTTGGATTTCCCTTTGGAAAGAACACATCCCAGATACAAACCTAAGTCAGTCTCCGGCTCAATGTTCAACTTTGATCTCAATATGGACCATCCCTTTGCTAGATTCTTCGTTGGTGAGGCTATGTTGACCTTGTTATAAGTTACTTATAAGTTCCATAAGTTCCGGCACGTCTTTTTTTGACTTTTTTTTTTCGCACCTTTTTTGACGTTTTGCGTTTGTTTTAGTAGAGCAGTGAAACCTTGTTTTCTCCTCTTTTTCGGACGTGCAAGACTTGTGTTGCTGTCCAGTTCAGGTCATTGTCCATTTTGATCAATGCCGTGTTGCCTTCAACCGCAATGGGACGCACCCAATGAGAGAAACCAGGCACATTGCTTGGTTCCGTTCTTTCACATGGCGTGAGAACCGAGCCCAGCAAGTAATAGTGCGACCCGTGGGCCAAACACCCGATTACTTCAATTGCGATTTTTGTTGAAAGCACGCAAAGCAGGCCTTTTCCATACGCAATCCCTCGATGTTTGATCTTGGGAAAGATGGCCGTATCCGCAGACAGGCCCACGGCCTTGCTGTATTCTGGCTGTTCCGTAGAACAGCCTTCCAACAGCGTGCCCAACAGGCCAGCTGGTCTCTGGTCCGCCAGATTTTTTTGCGCCAGCCCTAGCAGGATCACTTTGGCAAAGTCATTGCACCGGCCGGAGTTGACGTTGCGGCCACACAGAAATTTGAAATTTCTGTGTTTTCTTTCTCCCGTGAAGCAATCGATGAAATGGCCATGAGCGCGGATTTGTTCCGTCAAGTGCAAAGAGAAATGCATCTTGGGACGCGTTTCTTCGACCATAAGCTTCTTGGAAGTGGGTCATGTGTTGTTGTTGCAAGGGCAGGAGGGACGCGCACGTCCTGGGATTCTTTTTGGCTTTCTGCAAACAATGAACCACTGCGTGCAAAGATTTCAAGGAGTCCAACGCTTTCCGCATGCTTGGGCAAGAATCCCGCAGGACTTCTTCACCAAAGGCCACAGCCAAAGGTAAAACCCCTAGGCATTGCGACGCGTCGCCCCGAAAATCTTTGTGCAGCTTCCAAAGTTTGTCTGAAAACCAGGTTGTCAGGCGTCCTCCATGCTCCGCCTGACCGCCTTTGTTGTGAGACCACCCCAGTGCAACGTATCGTTTGATTTTCTCCAAGTTGCCATTGGACGTGGTCACGAAAGCAGAGTACCACAGTCCAAGCTCCTGGCAGACCATGCCGTTCGAAAAATATTCGTGCATGGAATCAAAGAGCAGACAATCTGCGTCAAAAAACCCCCGCAGGGATTCTCTTCAGCAGAGGAGAATGTTGCAAGTTGGCCCATGTGAAGCCGACTAATTTCTCCGTCTCTTCTAATTGAGCTTTATTTGGTTGTCTTGCGAGGATGGTAGATGCTTCCTCAATTTTTCTTTGCGTCATAGCTCGGAACAATTGCGGATCTCTGCAATCGATCCTCACAAAGCCGGGCCTCTCTGTTCGATGGCTGGCCAAGACGTTGCTGCATTTGATGCAGGGCTTGATTCCAGCAGCGCCTTTGCAGCCACAGGCAGCCCGCAGGCCTTCATGGTCTGACAACAAAAGCAGTTTTGAGACAAAGATCAGAGTCGGTTGTTCCAGTAGGTCGACAGGAAAGCCCGCAGTCGTGTCTTCTCGAATTTTTTCTATGATTGCACTCACAATGGAACAGAGTCCACCGGGACAGTTTGCGACATCAGTTGCCTTGATGACGCTGAGTGTGAGCCAAAAATGTTCCAGATGCACAAAGGGCAAGCCTACGAAGGTGCCGTAGACCAGGGTGCCTTTCCTGGCCGCGAGCGGCGCCAGAACGTTCCCGCCCTGTGCGTCATCTACGTGCAGAATCATCCGCAGATGAATTCCTTGATCACGTACGAGCTCCTTGAATGCCGCAGCAAACAACGGACACTTGCGCATCTTGGCCCTCACCATATCCGGCAAGGACATGTACGGCACACGCAACGTCGTTCCTTGTACCATCTTCACCGGGATGTCCCGCAGACATTCCCAGGCGTCTGGATACAATTGTGCAGAACGCGTCGTCGTGCGACTGTCCGCGTCAGGGTTGTTGAGCAGAGAAACTACTTCTCTGCAGTCTTGATGGCTCAGAGATGGGATTTGCCTCAATGCTCTGAACTGTTCCGCGGGCGCGTCGTCCGCAGACAAACGCTTTCTTTTGAGCCGAGACATGTTTGCTGCGTCACTGCCTTGCTGGTGCGTACTCAACCAGACAGGTGAAGTCAAGATGCTGTACCCATGGTGAAAGTTCCGTTTTGAACAGGTTTTTTTGATTTTTGATAGATGTCTCAAAATATTTATATATATGTACAATACATATATATATATATATATATATATTTATCTACATACATGGTAATATACTTGTTTGTCTGGTCATCTATATTTTTGTAGGATATATATATAAATATATATATATATAGAGAGAGATAGAGAGAGACAGAGAGAGAATGGTTTATCTGAAGAGACAATTACAGAGAAAGTTGTGCAGGTTGGCCTCAACCTTTTTTTTGCTGCGGTCAGCGTTACGTCCCGGAGAATTCGCACTCGAAGTCTTGGTACTGTACACCACCGAGAGCCATCCGGTCGGACAAGGCACTCGCCAGTTCTACTTACAGTAGTTTTTTTTTGGGTCTTTGCTATGTGAACAAACCTGTAACCTGTTTACTGTAAGTAGACAAGCTTCGTGAAACCGTGCGTGAGACACGTGGGACTTTGAAGAACGACAGAGGTCCAGCTCCGCTCTGAGTGGCTGTAGCCAGCCAGCACACCTCAGGTGAAGGTGACAAGCCAAGCTTTCGGTCCTTGACGAGTCACTTTGGGAACAACCGGCTCATTGTCTGAGTCAGAACCACCGCCACCACGGCGACGCCGGTCCTTCTCCCTGCGAATCTCCGGAGTTGGACTCGCTTTCTTCGACTTGCGCGGCTTCTTCGTCTTATGGTCCTTGGACTTCTTGTGTTCTTTGCGCTTCGACCCGCGGGCCTTTTCTTTCCTTTCCAGGGGTTCTTCAAGGATTTCTTCGTACTCCTCCGCGTGCTCACGGGCACGACGGTCTCGGAGACGAGTGGCAGCCGCGCACGCCTGTTCCCACGTGCGTCCTCCTTCGCCGAATTTCTGGTAACGGAGACACTTCAGTGACCAACGCTGGTGTTGCTCCAGAGAGCACGGAGTGTTCTCCACTTGTTGCCAGCAAATGGTGCAACGTTGACGTGACCCTTTGCCTTTGCGGCCCTTGCCACGACCCTTGCCGCTCCGCCGAGGCGAACGCGAAGGAGTCCTGGGCCGTCCGCGCTTGACCGGACTGCGTCCACGCTGCACAGGACTGCACCGAGAGTGCGACGAAGACACGTCCTCGGCACGAGCCGTGGCCCGGGCGCTGGTTGCCGCGGCCTTGGCCACAGCCGGGACAGCCGCCAGGAGCCGGGCCTGCCTTGGCAGCAGGCCTTGGAACACTTTCTTCGGAAGCAGAGTCCTCAGACGAGCTTTCCGACGATGAGTTCACCATGACAGGAGACGGAGACCTGAAGCAGGAAAGCAGGGTGGCCAGAAAAAAAAGCTGTTGCTATCCGGAGCGCGCCTGTGCACAGTCGCTGTGACTGATGGACCCGCGCCCATGCACCGCCCGAAGAGCTTGAGCCACACCTCAGTCCTCGTGGAAGGTTGTTGGGAACTGCCTTCGTGTAAAGTCTTCACTTTGCCGTGACCACTGTGTCCTGAACACTCTGTTTTTTTTAATCCACTTTTTATTTCTGTGTTATGTCGGTGAGAAGGAGTGAAACCACCGATCTATGTACAGCAGTCAGCAGCTCATTTCATTTCTTGAGGGATGTGAACGCTCCTCAGAGTCTGAATCATCATTCCCCGAACGTCTTTTCCTCTCCGCGCCTATCTGAGGAGAGGGACTTGTGTTTTTTTTCCTCTTCTGTTCTTCTGAGGTCTGCGGGCGACCTCTCTCAAACCGAGTGCGTGTCTGCGCTTGTGCCTCTACCAACGCACGGTAATGTTGGAGGCGTTCTTGTTGCAGGCGTTCAGCCGCTGTCTTTGCTTCTTCCCACCCGAGTCCCTCTTGATGACGTTGCCACTGCAAACATCTCAAGTTCCAATATGTATGCTGGCGGATCATGGCAATGGAACCTGGTTCAACGTTCTGTCCACAGACAGAACATTTATAGGGATCTGGTGTACCTAATTTGCCTTTGCCATACCCTTTGAGAGCCGCCACGGCCGCAGCACGGGGCGTGGTCCAGACACTGCGAGGCAGCGGCTGTACCTCTGGTACAGAACTGAACTCCTGGTCCTCTGTGCGCTCATGCCGCGAGAGACACTCGGGAGTAGCCCTGGGCGGCGCCGCAGCGCTGCCACTGCTGGCAGATGTGTATGTATATTCGCTGTCGGACGATTCGTCCCACGACATTTCCCGGCCTGGACACAGGAACTCTGAGCCAACGAAGCGGTAGGACAAAGGAGCGGTTGTGGTGTTGTGACGCGTGTTTGCTCATGTGATGACTATACTGAGGTCATGCTTTTATTTTTAGACGCAAGCCGTGGTGGCTGTAAGTTGAACTTCACAATCCATTGATGATTGCAGTTTCTCGCAATCGTCTTAGCATCTGCAACACTTTATATTTGCGTTGCAAGACCACATACCACGGCGACGTTTGAATGCTTTGATTCCAGACTTTACAGCAAACTGCTAATGCACCTAACATTCCTTCGTTCAAGTAGGTCAAGTGTGCAGCAAGACACGCTTGCACACTAGCAGCTGTTCCTGGTGTTGATTCCGCAGAAATCATACGACCAGCATCCATGGAAACCATCCGCAGATGGTTTTGTTTTTTTCTGACGTGTAGTAGGAACGGCAACGAACGACCCAAGACACTACGAATTGAGCCAAGCTACAGACGAGAAGGGACAGAGAGAGGCAGCGGAGTTCAGTGTTAATCCCCTTTAAACGAGTAGTTGTGCAACTTTCTTTCTTTTTCCCCAGCAGCGAGTGAAGCTGTCTTCTAAAGTCCCCAAGTGAGAGGCAACACTGTGTCGTCTCCCACCCTATGTCCCCGTGTCTAAAGAACACGGACAGCGGATTCACACGGAGCTCCGACGTCTCACGCTCCGCCTTTGCGGCGCACTCTCTTGGCCGGAGGTTCGCTGCCTGGCGTGTCCTTGCTGCTTTCCTTGGTTTTCTTCTCCTTTTTCGGAACAAGCTCAGTCAAGGATTTCTTCGCCTCCGTCACCTGGCCCAAGAGAATTTTCAGGTCTTCCGCAGAAAACGGCAACGCGTTCAAAGGCAGTAAGTCACCGCCCAGGTTCTGCCACAGCTTTCGACTTGACTCGTGGTCATTGACCGTAGCTCTGCAGGCCTCGGCCCAAGACTCCAGCTTCCCGAGCAAGTCCTTCACCAGCTCTGAAACACCCGCAGGCACTTCCACTGACTTCTTCTCCAATTTCTCCCATGCACGAGACAACGCAGAGAAACTGTTCTGCAGTCCGCCCATGGCCTTAGCAGCCTTGTTTGCGACATTGTCATTCTCCCGCAGGAGCTTCTGACGTCGGGCCAAAGCCTTCTTCTCGCTCTCAGGTTTGTCTTCCTTACTGCTTGTGCTTCCGGCCGCGGGTGCTGCAGGCAAGTCCATGTCACTGTCTAGGTCCCCGTCCTCACCTGCACGCTGCCCCCTTTTGCCCCTGTTCTTGTGAGCCTCTTGCTCGTGGCGCAAAATTTGTTTCTGGCAGCGCTCGAAGTGTTCACTCCAAGTCATCTCCCTCACAGGGACTGTAAACACTTCGCAGCCCAGCTCCTCGCTGTGCTGTTTGGGGCACCGTTTTACGATGTCCTCGGACCACCCCTGTTGCACCCACACGCTCAGTGGCAATTGTTTGCCGCTGACTTCAGCTTTGAAGCTCTGCATGGAACGAGTGGTCTCAGCTTGAATCAGGCTTGCTCTGACCGTTTGCCAGCTGATGCGACCGTTGGGGCTTTCCTTTTTCTTCTGCAGAATACTCTTGAAAAAGGTTTTCTGTTCTTCCGGTGAGAAATTGCTGAGGCCGGTGTTCTCGCCCAAGTTTCTTTGGAGCAAGCGAACGTGGGAGGAACAACCCGTGCAAGTGAACACTTTGCCTCGCAGGCGGCCCTTCTCCTCGGAGTAAGCCAGACCGCACAGCTTGCAATTCCAAGACTTGCTGAGAGACATGTCGGAGTCTTCGTGGACAACAGGTCTACACCGTGAGCTTGAACCTGCTACAAAACGGCTGCGGATGAAAAGAAGAACTTCACAAGTCAACCGGGGCACTGCGTGTACCCGCCACTGTGTGTACCCGCCCAGTTCGTAACAGCAGTTTTATTTTTTCGATGCATTAATAAATCCAAGCACGGTAATCCCCATGCGCCCAGATTCTTCAATCCAACCGTCTGAGCGTTACATTTCCTAAGGAAGAGCCCCGTGGCCCGCAGGCCACGGACAGACACAAAACGTGAAGGGGAATTCTGTCACGGGACAGCCTCTGACCGCAGTGCAGAGACTGCTCCGTGACAAGATCCCGTCCGATGTCCGCGGACATCCCCGTTTCCGCAGAAACCAGCAAGTCTGACCCGCGGACATCTTTAGCTTATTCGTTATAATAGAGGACCGCGGACATCTCCCATGCGTGCTCGTGTCCGCGGACAACGGCGGACAACGGCGGACAACCGCGGACATCGTCGCCCAAGCTCTTTTGTTCAACATGTTCGAGAGATACCAGCATATAATTGACCTCAATCTCCATGTCCCCGTGCCTCCGCGGAGACACGGCCAACATGTGATACAGCAGTGACGCATCACTGTCTAATCGATACCCTCTTCTTGAACCACAGGCAGCAGACAGAGTCAAAGTTAGACCCGTTTTTGTTCCACACTGAGGCATGGCCTGGACATGTGTTCTTCTGATTCACCCCAGGTTTCCTTATTTCATCGTGAAATATATATAATTATTTCAGTTTGCGGACTTATATCTTCTCCGTATATCCTGGCGGGTAGGATCCTGTATGTCAAGCATGCGTTGTCTAGTGTGACATGTGCAGATACATATTTAAGACAAATTACATATATAAATATTTATATATATATATATGTATGTATATATATGTATATACATGTATTTATATATACAAGGTATTCATATTCTACGACTACAGCTCTTCATGCTGTCAGGTGTCATAGAAAAGAAATAAGTTCCAAATAATACTATCATGTATATATGTCTCTCATACGTGTGTTGCTAACGCACAGTCCGACTCTTCCCCGTCCTTTTTGTAGAGCGGCTACGCCTGCTCAAGGTGTGTTTCGCGTGACCGAGACTGCCACTACACGTGAGCAGCAGCAATGCCTGTTCCTTGGTTTTTTGTTTTTTTGTTTTTTGTTGTTTGTTTTTTCTCTTGCGTGAGAACAAGGCACCTGTTTCATTCCCGGAACAGACACTGCGCTCCCACGGTCTGTACTATATAGAACCTCCAGTTCCAAGTAGCTGTCCTCTGTACACGCGTCTCCAGTTTCCGCGGAAACTATTTCACGCGCATCACCCAGTAATCTCCCACGCGCCAAACACGAGGCTTACCTCCATGGCCCTCCTCGGAGTCGGAACCACTGGGGTCACGCTTGTGTCCCTTGGGACGAGCCGGTGGGCTTGGACTGGGAATGGGTGGACGACGCTTCTTCTTTTCCTTTTTCTCCTTCTTGCGCTTCTTGTCTTTGCCGTGCGTCTTCTCGTCGACCTCTTTGTCTTTACGGTGGCCCTTAGGCGCACTCTCCTCCCAAGTCTCGTGACCTGTCAGTCCCGCCATGTCGTACTCCTGAGCTTCCCTCTGTCTTTTCGTTCTCTCCGCCTGACGAAGAGCTTCTTCCCACGTGGCCCCCTGGTTGAAGAACTGCCACGTGAGACAGTTTTGGGAGAAGAACCGGTGTTGGTTCCAAGTCGTCTCGCAGCTGCTGTTTAAGGTCTTCCAGCAGTCCGGGCACTTCAGTTTACCCTTGCCCTTTCCCTTTCCCTTACCTTTCTCTGGAGACTTTGGCCGCTTACGGTCCCAGTCAGTCCTGGCAGAAGACCGTTCACGCGCCACCGAGTAGTCACGTGTGTCCAGGGGAGCCCTGCGGCTTTCCCGTTTCCGCAACGGCTCCTCCTCGATTTCTTCCACCTCATGCGTCGGCCCCGTTGCCCGAGCAGTAGCCTTAGCTACTGCTTTCGGCGCTGCAGCAACCGGCTCAGGCACAGGGCCGCCTCTGACTCCTCCGTCTCCGAGGAGTCGGAGTCCTCAGAGGAGGGACTGACCTCCTTGGAGGGCATGGCCGCAGCCACGTACCTGTGCAAATGGCAACGAGTATCAGGAAGCGCTTTCTTTTTATTCTTTGCTAACCAATATGCAAACATATATATATATATATATACATGTATATATACATAGTCAAAGAAACGCGCATGAATATACGCGTAGAGAACTATATCATGAGTTCTCAGTTAATTTTGTTTGAACATGCACCAGTATTGAGTACTTGGTCTATTTTTTGGGGGATAAGCCCCCCGCGCCGGACAGCCTGGAGTGCGGAAACCGTGCTCCAGTCCCCCCGCAGACGCTCCACTGTGAACCCATGAGCTGCGGCAGACACAAAGCAAGAAAACAATTTGATACCTGGTTATATACCCTATAATAGGGATGTCTGCAGCTCTTTTTTCTTTTTCCTATAGCACAAGGATTTATATAAAAGTCTTCATGAAGTTACACACAATCGCTTCTAACGCAACATCACGCGCCGCAGCATCGTAGTCCCGTAGGTCGCGCTCAGAAGTCCGCAGACATGTCTGAGTACATCGCGAGAGAGCATACAACGTATATTCAGACGTTGCTTGCAATCTATACCATGTGGTGACTCGTGTAGAGCGGAAAATAGAACAGTCCGCAAACCATTCCATATATACGCCCATTCCCTGCAGGCCGACAACCGTGTGTCTTGGTCACGCCATGTCCGGTCGACCCAGGGAATAACGTGTCCGCAGACACGATGCCACACGATATATGCACCACATCCAAGGCCAGCGTACCAGAGGGACACATCCTCAGACTGATCCCTGCACGCAGAAAGGACACACGCATTTCAGCCAGGTCTCTGCCGATGACGAAGGAGACCCTCGCTCGTCATCGGTCAAGACCTCGCGGAACAACATACATATGAGGCCGCAGCTCCATGTAGCAGCATCCATGGTATCAGGAAAAGGAAATCTATGTATTCAATGGCAGCCCTCAGGCAGGCCATGCATATAAACGCAAGACGTCCGCAGACACGTTGCCGTTCAGAGTGGAAAGTATGCAGGTATAGTGCAAGCCCCCACAGAAGCCAACCACGCCTCTGCCGATGACGAAGGAGAACCTCCCTGATCATCGGCAGAGACTTGGTGAGCAGTTACTGCATGCAGGAACCCATCATCAGACGCAGGCAGAACAAGACAGCGGCTAACAGCTGAACACCCGAACTGAGCCAAAAGGAAAGGTGCTGCAGGTTTGTTGCTTTGACAACCAGTTGTTTGAACCCCCAGAGTGTTCTTCCCTTTTTTCTTTTGCTTGTTAGCAGCGCAGTCGGTCCACCTCATCCACGTCAGTCACCGTGAGTGCTCTACACTCAGCACGTCTCGGGATCCATCAGCCGCAGCTGACGTAAACGCTGGAGCGCAGCTGCCATCCTCAGATGACTCTCTTCCAGGCACCGAAACAACGGTGCCGCTTTCCAACCCGCAGGCCATGCATCTAGGAGCACAATGCAGTGTTCCAAACCGGCTTCCAAGACACCGCAGTAGTCTTGAGGTCTTTCACATATCCGGTCCCACATGGTAGCGTCTCTGTCCGGAAACTCAAAACGAATGATTTTCATCTCTTCAAACTGCTGGCTGCTCTGCAATTGATGCCGAAATTCAACGCTGATCATGAATCGGGCAACACGGAAGAGAGCCAAGCGAGTTTCCTGACTAACCTCTGGCCATTCTGCCGTGTAGAGCAAGCCGTCTACAAGGTCATCAATGGCTTGAGGAGTGAAATTGAGATCTGCGCACAGATCCAGCAGGCGGCAAGACACTAAGACCTCTACCAACATTTTCTACAGTGAGAGAACAAAACCAGTCTGGAGCCAAAGAGACAACGGCGAATTGTAGACAGACGAAACACAAGACTCCACATTCCCTAGGCCCTTTATTTTTTTTCTCAACGACAGCGTGTTAATGCTCGCAACGCGTAGGCAGCCGCGAACTCTACCAAAAAGTCCAGTCTATTATATATGGCCGTGCAAGAGCTGACTCGAACACAGTGTCCCCGAGTGTCCGCAGACCATCTCAAGCAACACCATGTCAAGGAGATGCAGGCTCCGGTCTCGCAAGACTCTGGATGCGCTGCCAAGAGGAGATGGCCGCAGCCATCAAAGCAGCGGCAGATTGAGTGTGGACATACCATGGGTCTCGCCGCAACGCATGCGGCCAAGAAGCCAGGACATCCCGCAGAGTCCTCAGACCATTCTGCAACATTTCCAAGTAATCTGCCATATGTTCCAGGACCCGTGTCCAAGCAGACATCTGGCGAGGTGGCAGAGCACACCGCACCCGCCGCCAGGACGGATCTATGTCCGCAGACAATTGATCACGGAATTCTGACACACTCAGCAGGCGAACCAAGCGAAACAGCAAAATTCTATCTTCAAGTCTTGCATTCGGATCTTCTGAAACCAGGACAAGACAGTCAGACAGCGTGTCTACTGCTGACAGTGTCAACGGGAGCTCGCCGAAAAAGTCCAAAAGTGCCACGGAGACTTGAAAGTCTTGATTCATGTTCTCCCTATGTGCTGGATCCATTCTCTCGAGCCGCAGCCCGGCGGAACTTGCGTACCCCTATAGCCCAGAAGTTCAAACTAAAAACCTTTGAGATTTTGAGCCAAAAAATAGCACGGCAAACAGAGAGCACAGACCACACTTTGCACGCTTACCCAGTCAACTGGCCGCTTTTCCTTTTTGTGTCAGAGCACACCGTTGTGACGTACAACGGATACCGTCGGGTTAAATACAGCTACCGCTCAAAAGTCCAGGCAATCATTTGAGAGAAGCCATGACACGCTCACGTGCCTCCAGCAGCTGCTCGCGAGACAAGCCTTTCTGCACGTGCTTCCAAAGCTGCGCGCAAATCTGCTTGTGCTCCGGCGCCGAGCTGCCAATGACCAACACCCACTTGGACGTCTCATAGTTCCAGCTGCGGCCTTCTGCGTGTAAACCTCTGCTGTGCACGCACCCCAGGCAGTGGCCTCAAAGGTAAAGTTCTTCAAATCCGCAGCGCTTCGCTGCTTTTCTTTCGGAGAGTCCGCAGAGACCCGTTGCTTCGAAGAGTCACTCGTGGTCTTGGCCTTGGCAGCGGCAGCAGCCGGACGCTTGCAGAGAGGTTGCTTCAGCGACGTCTTTTCGTCCTCAGCCTTGGTCTTGTTTTCCTTTTTCTGTTGTTTCGTAGCCGCAGCCGCTTTCCCGTCCGCAGACACTGCCGCGCCCGCAGACGCGGCAGTCTTCTTTGATGCAACCGGCAAGGTCTTGTCCGCAGACAATGCGTTGTCCTCAGACAGCGCACTCAGCGTCTGTGACGTTAGCACGGTTCCATGAAGTGTACCACTTTGCTTCTTGTTGAAGGCTGTGTCCTTCTTGGCCGATCTTGTCTTGTCATCGGCTCCGAGGGCAGTGTCCGCAGACACAGCCGCTTCTTCAACCTTGACCTTCACCGCTTTCTTGTTCGGTGGCACTTCCGTGTCCGCAGACTCGGAGTGGATGCTCTTCTTGACCTTTGTCTTCTTGGCCGGAATGTCCGTTTCTGCTGCCTTTTTGTGATCTTTGCCC